>APFE031519021.1:187125-249893 GCA_000404065.3 Pinus taeda | reverse complement strand
GATATGTTGCTGGTTGGAAATGACAAAGAAATTATCTAGGATTTGAAGACCCAATTGTCCTCCAAATTCGACATGAAAGATCTTGGTGTTGCAAACTATATTTTGGGCATGGAAATTAATAGAGATCAGGTAAAGAGGAAGCTCTGGTTAAACCAAAAGAAGTATGTCGAGACAATATTACAGAGATTTAATATGCAGGATAGTAAAGTGGTGAAGGTTCCTATTCCTGTAGGTGTAAAGTTATCTGCTGAACAGCGTCCGAAGACACAAGAAGAGGAAGAGGACATGTCCCATGTTCCATATGCAAGTGCAGTTGGTAGCCTAATGTATGCAATGGTCTGGACTAGACCAAACATTGCACATGCAGTGGGAGTACTGAGCAGGTTTATGTCAAAACCAAGAAAGGAGAAATGGACAACAGTGAAGCGGGTTTTCAGGTATTCGCGTGGCACTAATGGTTATGGTTTGTGCTACCAAAGAAGACCATGATTAGATGGAGTGTTGGATATTCGTGGCTTTGTTGATGCAGATTGGGCTGGAGATCTGGATCAAAGAAGATCTACAAGTTGGTATTTGTTTAACCTATTTGGAGGTGCAGTCAGTTGGATGAGTAAGAAACAATTTGTAGTGGCTCTATCAACTACATAGGGAGAATACATGGCAGCCACTCATGCAGGCAAGGAAGCAATTTGGTTGTAGAGATTGTGTTCAAGTATTAGGTTAGTACAGGGAGCTATAAGGATAGACTATGATAGCCAAAGTGAAATTTTCTTGGAAAAGAACCCTGCATATCATTCAAAGACAAAACACATTGATGTTTAGTATCACTTTGTGAGGGATATGATAGAAGACAAAAAGGTGTAGCTGGTAAAGGTGGACACATTGAAGAATACTGCAGATGCATTGACAAAATCTGTGAACTCTCAGAAGTTCTCTTGGTGTAGAGAAACAATGGGTGTTGTAAGGCTGGATAAATGACTAAGCTCTCTTGTGGTTCCTTGTGGAAAGAAAACAACAAGTGGAAGAATGTTGGGTTGTGTTATATTCTTTCCACGACTAGCCCATGTAGTTAACCGGGGGGTTAGAGGAGGAAAGGAGCCCCCCGTTCGTTGCATTGATTGTGTAGTGGGGGGATCACAAGGGGTTTGAGGGATGCAAGTAACCCCACTCTATGGGGTCCCACCTATGTTTTTGGATGTGATGGTTGTCGGTCCATGATTTTAGACATGATGGTTTTCGGTCCATGGTATTGGATGCTTCGGCATGTATAAATATGTTTTATAACATTAAAGGAACATAATGAAAAATCAAGCTGGTAGTCTCGGTTTTGGGATCCAGGGGAAATCTCTGTGTATATGTGTTTTATGTGTTATGATCTTGCATTTTTTATTTTATGTGTTCTAGAATTCATATGTAGGTAATTTACGTATGGCTTTAAAACCTACAAAAAAATTGCAGCTGAATAAATTACAAATAAATTTGAATAAATTTTCTTTTTTCAAGAAGAGTTAATTTATTTGGGATTTGTGATTTCTGAGAATGAACTAAAAATGGATCTGAAAAAGGTTGCATCCATATTTAGCTGGCCGTCTCCCAAAAGTTGGTTTGAGGTACGAAGTTTTCATGGATTGGTAAGTTTTTATCAGAAATTTATTAAAAAATTCAGTGGGATTTGTGCGCCCATGGTGGACACCATTAAGAAGGTAAATCAGCGTTTCCATTGGACAAAAATGGCAAAGAAGAGTTTTCAGCTGCTCGAAAGGAAAATGACTGAAAAACTGATTTTGATATTTCCAAACTTTAAAAAACTTTTTCAAGTTCGTTGTGATGCTAGTGGGATAGCCATTAGAGTAGTACTCAGCCAAGAGGACAAGCCCGTAGCCTATTTCAGTGAGAAACTAAATGAAAGTAGGCAAAAGTACACATCTTATGACAAAAAAATTTATGCAGTGGTTCAGGCGCTAAAGCATTGGAGACATTATTTGTTGGCCAATGAATTTTTCTTATTGTCGGACAACTCTGCGTTGCAATATTTTATACAGTAGCATAAGTTGAACCATAAACATGCAAAGTGGGTGGAGTACCTGCATATTTTTACGTTTGCGTTGAAACACATCAGCAGTGAAGCCAACAAAGTGGCAGATGCATTAAGCAGGAGGAATTTGATCCTACAGGAAAATACGATACAAGTATTAGGATTTGAGCATCTTAAGGAATTGCATGAGGCAGATGCAGATTTTAAGGAAGCTTGTGAAGCTTGCCAAAATCCTTTGTTGAGAGATAACAGTTCATGGGTGGACTATAATATGCAGGAAAGTTTGTTGTTCAAAGGAGGGCAATTGTGTATTCCAGAATGTTCTATGAGAGAACACTTAATCCAGGAAAAGCATAATGGAGGTTTAGCTGGTCATTTTGGCATAGACAATACCTTGGATCAGTTGAGCCAGTTTTACTATTGGCCGAAAATGCGCGGAGATGTACAGAGGTTTGTGACTAGATGTAAAGTGTGTTAGCTTGCAAAGGGACACAACCAGAACACAGGGTTATATGTGCCCTTACTTATTCCGAACAGACCTTGGGACTCAGTCAATTTAGACTTTGTCTTAGGTCTGCCGAAGACACAATGGGGATTCGATTCCATCATGGTGGTGGTGGATCATTTCATGAAAATGGCACATTTCATTCCGTGCAGGAAAACCAGTGACGCTACACATGTAGCACATTTGTTCCTCACCGAGATAGCTAGATTGCATGGCTTGCCGAAGTCTATTGTTTCGGACCAAGATGTTAAGTTTACAGGACATTTTTGGTGAACCTTATGGAAAAAATTAGACACGAAACTAAACTTCAGCTCAACTTATCATTCGTAGACCGATCCTCAAACCAAAGTGGTGAACTGAGGTCTGGGAAATTTGTTGAGGAGTTTGGTTGGAGAAAATTCTCGAAAGTGGGATCGTGTGCCCGCAAAAACGGAATTTGCTTATACCGATTTTCCCAACTGAAGCACGGGTAGTAGTCCTTTCCAGATCCTATACGGGATGCACCCATGTGGAATACATGAGTTACTAGATTTGGGATAGTTGGAGCATAGGAGTGCTAATGGTGAAGATTTTGCAAAGGAATTAGCGATCTTCATGAAAAGGTGAAATTAAAATTACAAGACAGCAGCCAAAGATACAAGTAGAAGACATATTTGAAAAGGTGGGAGGTACAATTCAATGTAGGAGACCTAGAATTAGCACACCTATGCAAGGAGATGTTTCCTAAAGTCGAATAAAACAGGTTGAAATGGAAAAAAAATTGGCATTGTAGGATTCTTTGGAAGTTTTCTGCGAATGCTTACGAATTGTAGTTACCCCCAGGTATTGGAATTTCACCCATTTTCAATGTGGCAGATTTGTACCCCTGCATTGTGGCAAATGAAGAAGACAATTCAGAAAGACAAACATGGGACACCTAGAAAAAAAAATATTCGTGGATTAAACAAATGCCCCCTGCAAAGCCTCTAGAGATGGAACGGATCCTAGATACCCAGGTGGCCAAACAGACTTGAAGGATGGACTATTTGCAGTACCCAGTCAAGTGGAAGGGTCATCCTATTGAAGACAGTTCTTGGTTAGATGTTGGCCAGATTCAAAGCATTGGGTACTCTATTGAAGAGCTCATGGACAAGAGCCATGAGTTTAACTTACCCCGGGAGCCTGATGTAGGAGCGTCCGAGTGAAGAGGCAACAACTGGGAAATGTTTTTATTTAATTTTATTTTGTTGGACAGAGAGGAAAACATTTTGAGTTTCCGTTTCATTTTAGTTTCATTTAAAATTAAGCCCGATTCAACCATTGTTAATTTTTAAATTAGGCAAATAGATCAAGATAGGATTAGTTGTGAATTTGTTTGAAGAAACTGTTAAGAAACTGAAAAGTAACTAAGGAACAGTTCCTCAACTATAAAGAAACTGCTAATAATGTATTGAAAAGGAAAAATCAAAGAGGATGGAAGGGTTGCCATCCAAAGAGGAGAGAGAGCCCAGAAGCTATAATATAACAATTATTTGATTTCTATAATAGCAAACAATTCAAAATATGTCATTAAGGAAGTAGATTAATTTTCATTACATTCCCTGTGCATAGTTGTTTCAGGCATCAAAATGAAAGCAAGACGATGAAATCATTTATTCAAAAGATCCAAACAAGCATTGACAAGCGTCCTATAACATGAAGCATTTCAAAACCAAGAATCAAACAAAGGTACACCAGCATATATATATTTATTTTCTCAACAAAACAAAACCTAGGTACTATTATATTCCGCATTTAAAATCATTTACTATACATTGCATTTTCATTTGTCATTAACAAAATTCACTGTACAAGTTCTTTCCTAGAAATTGTGGAGGGTTCCAAACCCATGCAAACGAACAAAATTATAGTCCACTGGCTAGGCCCAAAAATCAGACAGCAAGGGCATGAACACCTAGAAGACCACATACAGACACAAAGGAACCAAAACCCCAAGGGCATAGCCAAATATAGACAAGAGCAAGTGACATAGCAAGTATTGACAGAACACGAAATAAAGTAAGCAAGAAACTGCTAAAGCCACGGAAAGACCCTACCCGGGTTTTCCCTAAGCCCGCAAACAATCCCTGGGTCAAAGCTATGGAGCAGCGTTCCCCTGGAAGGGCCTGCACACCACCACAGAGAAGGGAAGTGGTCAGTTTGAGCCACGAAACCAAAGACAACAGTGAATAGCCAACTAGAAGAGGAACGAGTGTTCTTACTTGGTGATGGATCGATTTTGTGATGGAGGACGAGAGCCGAGACCCGCAACAGATGGTTTCCACTAGCAGAAGAGCCATGGACACATTCTACCTACTCACCAAGGAGTCAGAGCATTGGAAACTCCAAAAATAAGGAGTGAAATTGAAATTGGAAGGAGAAGCTTACTTGAGAGCAAGTGTGCCGATTCGTCCTGTGCAATATTCAGGCAGGGACCTGAGATTTGCAGAGACGAACCATCACCAGGTGCAACATCAACATACAAATCACCACAAACAGAGCAGAGACAAAGCTTAAAGCAAACGACAGAGACAAATAAACTTGCGGGTGGAAAACAACCTGAAACCTCTATAAACCAGAGAAGTGAATTTCTATAGAGAATGAGCAGAGGCACAACATCAACAGACTACATAAAACGAGCAGAGGCACACCACCCACAAACCACAGAGAACCAACAAAGTATAGTAAACCACCATATGGGACAAACAAGGCACGATACTTACCACCCATCACAAATACCAAGTGAAAACCCTAAGCACCCGTAGAGCCAAATCATCGCAAATGAGAAATGACTTCCAAACACCCTTGACGAAAGTGATAACACATAATCACAAGCTTGAGGTTAGTGCAGAGGGCAGATAGTAAACAATAAACCGCATTGAAGTCCTACACCAAAACCCTACCACCAAACTTAATTCGGAACCGAATAATTAAATGGTCACAACTATGTGTCCCTCCTCGGGATCGCCACCACAATGTTAGCTAAACTAATAGTGGTTAATAGGAAAATGGAATCATATAGTCTTGCATTGGGAGGAATTAATAAATTGAGATTTGAGTTGGATAAATTAATTCTTTGCTCAAGCAAATGGATTTGCATAAAATTTGATGGGTAGTAACGAGTATTAGTATACACATTTAGAGTTTTACTCTCATGTAAGTGCTAACTATATCATATATAATGGTGAGAAGTAAATCATGGTAAATATATTATTTACTACCTTCAAAGCTTAAGAAAGATAATCATTACACAAATATCTAAAAATGATGCATGAATATTGCAACCATAACCATAAATTATGACATAAAATATGTGACGCAATTATCCACCTTGGATTATCTTTGGCAAAGGTTACAATAAGACCTTCAAGTTATGGTCTAATCAAATGTTTGAAAAATATGTTTTTTAATATATTGGTTTTTTTAATAATATTGTAAAATAAATATTTGTTTTTCAAAGTTAAGCATTATAAGTTGAGTTGGTTAATGCTAAATTAATAGTGGTCAACAAGAAAATAGATTGCTATAATCTTGGCTTCATGGAGTCTAAGTCTAATAAGAATAATGATATTATATATGAGCCAAATTTAAATATATAAAAAATTAAAAATAGTGATCAACACGAAAATTCATTGCAAAAGTCTTTCCTTGGCAAAATTTAAGAATAACCTACCTTAAGAGAGTCTAATTCTAACAAAAATAATGATATTATATATTGAAGCACTTAAAAGAACAACTAATAAATAAATATAAACGAAAAAAAAACAATCTATATTATATTAGTCATATATCATACATATAATAAGATATATATATATTCATATACATTTATAATTTGGTTGTAATAAAATATAATATAATTTAACCAAAATTGTTAATGTATTTATATTATCTCTTATTTCATTTTAGAAATTCTAAAGTCAAATTATATACTAATGTTAACGCCCAAAGCTCCATGAGGAAATTACTGTGGTTATTAATTTGTTTATATATCTTTCTACATTATTTCTTTTACCATCATGCGCATTGATTTTTAAGGTTGGAAGCCAGAGTACAATTTTGTTACCTATTTTATGATTAATTATGATTTACATGTAATAAAATACATTGTTTACTATAATTAAGAAACCAATTCCACCCTTGCCTGAAAGGAAATATGAGGGGAAAAGAAGGAAAAAGGGGGCTATCCTAGAGCTAGGAGAATAGACCAGTGGGAAGTCGCTCAGCTGCAGTAAAACACAGTGCAGGACTTGAGGCTGGATAGTGAAGTCTTGAGGCCCAAGGCACCAACTGTAGCTGGATATATTCCAGGTGAAAGAGAGAAAGTGCGTAGGGGAGAGCCTCGACGTGATTCCAGGCTCATGGCTGGGAGGAGAGACTTTCGAGAAAAAATCTGGATTTACATATTGACAATTAAAATTAGATACCATAGATTTCTTTTGAAGAAAATTTGATATTAGTTTATAGAAATATACTTGTTTATAAGAATAGAATCAATTATAATATTTATGCAGTGACATACAACTTAACCTTGAGGGAATAAAGATACAAGTTTCCCGCATGATACTTCTACCAAAATAATGCACAGGTAGTAATATTGAACAGTCACCCGTAAAAGATTTATGCTTGAACTATTTTCTTTGACAAAAAAGAGATATACTGTAATAAAATATTTATTTTGACAAACAGAAGCCATACTATGAAAAGTAATCACTATTGACTTACAAAGACAAGCAACATCATTATTAGAATCCAATGAAATCATTCACTATATAAGCATGGCATTTATAAAATTTGGTGGAACAATCCTTTATGACGAAGCCGAACTTTATTTATAAAATGATAACAGAGGAACTATTAAAAACCTAAAAGTGGAATCTCCTCTCTTGACAAAGATCGAGAATCATTAATCCAGTTCAAAGAATAAGGAAATCAAATAAACAACAAAGAGGGGACCAATCTTTTACCAGTAGTTAACTAATTATATCAATGAAGAAAGCAAGAAGTAATTTAACATTCTCGACAGGATTGCATCATAATCATTTTCATAATCATCAGTCATCTTCCATCCAACGACATTAGAGCTAAGGCATAAACATACATAATGGAACAACAAAATAGTTGCATGTATCTATAGGAATAAAACGAAAAAAATTTGACAAATTTAAATACCGAGGGTCTAAACTGAGTGAAAGGCCGAAAGGTCTTGAGTTATTAGTCCCTCAAATTGTAGGTCTTCCATAGATCCTTAATTACAAACAAATTACAATGACAAGTGCAGACTCATGAGTCTCAAAAGAAAACCATGAAACCTATCTACAATTATACACTGATTTTCTGAGGACGACATTCTAAGCCACTCTCATAATATTTTAATTAAGACATAAATATGGTAAATATAGGTTAAGCATTCTGTTAGAGGAAAATTTCTTCAGACAACAAAAATTGAAAACAGTCAGCTTAGAGAGCTCATGTAGATATGATCCAACCTATGACAAATCCGAATAAAATGAGTTTGCAGGGACCCTGGAGACGCGGGCATAAACACTAAAGCACCTCGATAGTAGCAATAGTTTACCTACATGGACATCACGGTCACTTTCAGAACCTGCGAAAGAATTTTTGTATTTCTATTAAATAGTAAAAGGAATAGACATGAGAGATTTATCCTTATCTGGGTTTGGATAATTCCTCCCGTGAGCTGCCCACCTGCAGTACAAAGAATCCCTTCACTAGGTTAGGCACCGTATGACAATGGCAATCTGTAAGCGGAAAAGTCCGATGGCCAGAAGCTTACCTTCGTCAAACCAATGTTGGAAACCACCATCCCTCACTGAGCCTGAGGGACCTCGTGTCGAATCTGGCCAGCATAAACCATACATTAACCCTATGAATGAGAGGTTTTCAAATATAGTCATTAAATAACGAAGAGCGATAAGGATTGAGAACGAGGCATTTGTTACCTCCCCGCAATTTCGAAGCGGACGAAGCCATGAACCATGGATAAAGGACGCATAATCAACTGAGAAACTAAGGGTCAAAGTCATTGCAGAGTGACCAACACCCTCACCCCCGGGAAGCAATTGAACTCATGTTCGATCAAAGATGGTCATTATGGCAGTTGGAAAAGCCCTAAACCCTTGTCACTATCAGATCCCTCCAACCCTATCAACAGACAAGGAGTGCACCAAGTGTCACAGTTAGACCAAGTGGAGGGACGGACACATGTGATGGAGCAGTCTAGGTGCAAGCCACGTGGCTGAGCGTACAGGAGGTTTGCGATGCAAGGTCGAGTGACAGGCAGGAGGCCATGTGAGACATTAAGGCATGGAAGAGCAACATGTTGTGGCATTTAACACAGTAAATAAATCAACCATCGTGCCATCAAAATCCACACTACCTCTGTGGCATATGGACCATTTGGTATAATGCTTATATGTAAATGTTTATTTGTTTATTTATTTATGATATATATATATATATATTTGTTGTGTTACTGAGACTCTTTGGGAATATATATATATATTCTATTAATATATATATATATAATATATATATATATATGCAGAGTGTCCAACACCCTCACCCCCGGGAAGCAATTGAACTCATGTTCGATCGAAGATGGTGATTTGGGCAATTGGAAAAGCCCTAAACCCTTGTCACTATCGGATCCCTCCAACCCTATCAACAGACAAGGAGTGCACCAGGTGTCACAGTTAGACCAAGTGGAGGGACGGACGCATGTGATGGAGCAGTCTAGGTGCAAGCCGCGTGGTTGAGCGTATAGGAGGTTTGCGATGCAAGGTCGAGTGACAGGCAGGAGACCATGTGAGACATTAAGGCATGGAAGAGCAACATGTTGTGGCATTTAACACAGTAAATAAATCAACCATCGTGCCATCAAAATCCACACTACCTCTGTGGCATATGGACCATTTGGTATAATGCTTATATGTAAATGTTTATTTGTTTATTTATTTATGATATATATATATATATATTTGTTGTGTTACTGAGACTCTTTGGGAATATATATATATATATATATATATGCAATGAAAGTGATCTATTTAATTTAACTAAGTGAACATGTATGTGAACACAGATATCGCCTCAACACAATAAGGGGTAGAATGCAGAGGAGCCTAGGACCACCCAATTTTCTAGGGAAAAACTATGTGAATACTAACCCTGATATTTAGATTCAGCTGGGCGAGGAATATCGTGAAGCAAATGCAGTCCTACTCGGAACCATGCAGCAGATCCATGCTGAGATGACAATTTTAAGAAAAAATAACGAATGGTTACATTTAGAACAAGAGAAAATCCTCAAAAGTCTGTCCAATTGACAAAACCAAATGACATCCTAACCCAAGTGCTGAGGATGGGCTGAAGACCCCAATAGCTCAACATGGAGAAGAAAATGCAGAGTCAGCTGAAAAATAGGGGGAAGATGAAGAAGGATGCTTGGATAATGTTTTCGACCAACGCAAGACAAAAAGACAGAAATATGAGTTACAAGGAGAATTTAAAAAGATTAAACCATCACTTTTTGAAGGAGAATCTAAGGATGCAGCAGAAGCTTGGTTAATTGATATGAGCAAATATTTTCAGATTTATGAGTACACAGATAAACTGAAAGCTCTATTGGCAGTTTATAAGTTAAGAGGTAAGGCTACCCTTTAGTGGGAAGAAATTAAAACCGTAAAGATAATTGACGATGAATAGGTTAACTGGAATGAATTCCAAAAGCATTTCAAAGACAAGTATCTAATTAAACATTATTATGACGAAAAAGCAAAGGAATTCCATGAGTTGAGATTGGGAACCTTAACCATGGATGAATTGGTGTCACAATTCACTTCCTTACTGTGCTATGCGCCTTATATGCAAGAGGAAAAGGCTAAGATTCAACGTTTCATTAGTAGCTCAGCCAATTTTATGAAGGAGAAACTTGAGTCCGACTACCCCAAAATGATGGATGATGCAGTGCGAAAAGACTGCACCTGCTATCAGCAAATGAAACAAAAAAATGAAGGACCTAAAGGAGGGTCGAACAAAAAGGAAAGAAGTCTGACTCTAAGCAGACATCCAAAATTTTCTAATAGTAGAAATGTACAACAAAATCCTTTTCGTATATTCCCAGCAAGGAATCAACCCAAAGCTGCTTATTCTGAAAGTAGACAGTGAGAATGGGTTAATAAATTTAGTAATGATCAACAATCAAAACCACCTCTGCAATGTTGGGGATGCGTAGAACCCCACTACTACAAAAACTGACTGTATAAGGCAAGGACCGACAAGCTAGCAAACACATAGGAAGATTCCACTGTTGGAGAAGTGGTCAGGAGCATGCCCAAGATTAGTGTTGCCCTAGATGATCATTAAGCAAAGTATCAACCCACCATGATTGACTGTGAAGGTATGATTGCTAAGTAACCTGTTTTGGTTTTGTTTGATCTTGGTGCTAGCTTAAGTTATGTCAGTCCTAAAGTGATAGAAAAATGTCAACTGCAAAGCAGTAAGTTTCCAAAACCATAGCTAGTTCAATTAGCCACTAAGACAAAAAGAAAGGTAGCTGCAAAAACATAACATTGTCCCATAACAATCTTAGGAGAACCCATTCACGTGAACATTAACATTCTTCCTTTGGGTTCATATGAAATTTTAATCGGAATGGATTGGTTGGAAAAATATTGGTCCCTGGTTGATTGCAAACAAAAAACTCAGTTTTATTTCAGAATCAGGACAAAAAAGGAACTACAATGAATCAAGACCAATACCAAATTGTGCCCTGTTACTGCTAGTCAGTTAGGAAAATGTATTAGGAAGGGTTGTCAAATATGTGTTGTTCAAGTGGGATTTACCAACACCAAAAATAAAATGACCTCCTTGGAAAATATTCCTGTCATTCAGGAATTTGCTGATGTATTCCCTGAGTCCATTTCTGGACTACCACCCAAGTAGGATATTGACCTCACCATTGAACTAATTCCAGGCGTAGCCCCTTATCGCATGAGAATTTATGAGTTGACAAAACTCAAAATGCAGCTTTAGGAGCTTCTAGATAAAAAGTACATCCAACCCAATGTGTCCACTTGGGGAGTACCCATACTATTTGTATGGAAGGAATATGGAACGTTGAGATTATGTATTGATTATCATCAGTTAAATAAACTGACCATCAAAAATAAATATCCCTTGCCACATATTGATGATTTATTCGATCAAGTGCAAGGATCCAAGGTATTCTCAAAAATCGATTTAAGATCTGGCTACCACCAAATAAGAATAAAGGAGGAAGACATTTACAAGACAACATTCTAAACTCATTATGGTCATTACGAGTTTGTAGTGCCACCATTTGGCCTCACAAATTCCCCAGCTACCTTTATGAGTTTGATGCACGGTATTTTTCAGCCCTATCTTGATAAGTTTGTATTCATTTTTATTGACGACATTTTGATATACTCCTAAAAACAGGAGGAGCACAAAGAACATTTGAAAATAGTGCTGCAAACTTTGCGGGAGAACCAGTTGTATGCTAAATTGAGAAAGTGTGACGTTTTCAAAGATCATATCCAATACTTAGGTCACGTCATATCAGCAAAGGGGATAGCAGTGAACCCAAAGAAAGTCGAAACCATTATGGAATGGACTGCTCCAAAGAATGTCGCAGATATCATATCCTTCCTAGGTTTGGCTGGGTACTACCAACAGTTCCTTGAAGGATTTTCAAAAATCGCTTTAACAATGATCTCTTTATAGAAAAAGGGTTGCACCTTCCAATGGACAGCTGAATGTCACTAAAGTTTTCAAAGATTAAAACACCTACTTACCACTGCATCTGTGCTAAAAGTGGCAGATCTGAAAAAGTCTTTTGTGGTTTGTACGGATGCAAGTAAAGAGGGTGTTGGCGGAGTGCTGACACAAGAAATAAAAGTTATTTCTTACGAATCATGGAAATTGAAGGAGTATGAATAGCAATATTTTGCTTATGACCTCGAATTAACAGTCGTAGTACATGCATTTAAAATGTGTCGACACTACTTTTTGCGGAAGAAATTTATGTTGTTAATAAATCATAACAGCCTTACCAATTTATTCAACCAGTCTAGCTTAAATGTTGGACAGGCGAGATGGACAAAATTTTTAAGTGAATTTGATTTTGACGTGAAACATCTTAAGGGGAAGGAAAATCGAGTAGCTGATGCATTAAGTACAAAGGTATATTGTATTTATGAGGTCCAGATCAGCCAAGCACACTCAAACATTCCAGAAATCATAAAGGAGGCATCTGTTAAAGATCCAGAATATACTTTTATGTGCTAGTAGACAAAAGAAGCTTTATTGAAAGACAAAAATCAAATTTCGAAATAAATCTTGACAACATCCTTACCTTCAAAAACATAATTTATGTTCTGAACCAAAACTCCGTTAAACAATTAATAATGGATGTGTTTCACCGAAAACCATGTGCGGGCCACCCAAGTTACCAAAAACTATTTTTAGCCATCAAGAAAGGGTATTTTTGGCCCGGGTTAAGGAAGGATGTTACTGAGCACTTGTGTAAATGTTTGGAGTGTCAGTTGGTGAAGGAAGAACATCAACATCCTACTGGTTTGTTGCAACCGCTACCCATTCCGGAATGGAAATGGGAGACTATATCATTAGGCTTCATCACCGGTTTACCCTGCATCAGGAAGCAACATGACTCAATTATGGTGGTAGTACATATTTATGAAGGAATTTTTTCATCTGCAAGGAACACCTAGGGTGGAAATTTCAGATAGGGATGTGAAATTTACATCCACATTTTGGAAAGCCCTATTTTTAGGATCGGGAACCCAAATCCAATTTAGTGCGGCTTACCATCCTCAAATGGACGAACAAATTGAATGGGTAAATAAGGTGTTAGAGGACATGCTACGCATGTTTGTGATGCAACAACCACATCAGTGGGAGGACTACATCCACTTAGTGGAATTTGCGCACAATAATGGACATCATGAATCACTGGGTATGAGCCCCTTCGAGGTATTATATGGAAGAAAGTGAAGAGTGCCTATGGATTGGAATAATCTAGTTAATAAGCTAGAATTGGGCCCTAATATGCTAGCAAAAATGGAGGAAACTGTTAAGAAGGTTCAACATAATCTAAGGGCCACCCATGATAGGCAGAAAATATATGCAGATAAAAAGAGGATATACAAATAATTCTAAGTGGGTGATCACGTATATCTAAGAGTAAAACCCTGAAATAGTTCCTTACAGTGGGGGGGTTGTGCTAAGTTAGCACCCCAGTGTTGTGGACCTTTTCATGTTTTGTAATGGATTGGGCCGGTAGCCTATAAGCTTGCATTACCAAGCCACATTCGGGTCCACAACATTTTTCATGTTTCACTATTAAAAAAATATGTGTACAACCCACAAGATATAATAAGTTTGGAAAATATTTAGGTAACGAGTTAAGGGAATATGTATTTTTTTTTTATAAACTATTTTGGAGGAAATGTTGACTATGAATTGTGTATGTGAAGGTTGAACCAGAAGGAGAGTTTCTGGCAAAACCTCTTCATATTCTTGATTGGAGAGAAATCACCTTGCGGAGGCAAGCCATTACCCAGGTTAAAGTGAAGTGGAAGCACGTTGGCCCGAATGAGGCCACCTGGGAAGAAGAGGGATTTATGTGGGAAGCTTATCCAGCATTGTTTCCTTAAAACAACATAACCCTAGGGACGATGTTCCTCATATGGGGGGGGGGGATGTAAGACCTCAGGCTCCATGAAGGAATTACTAGGGTTATTAAATTCAATTTTATATCTTTTTGCATTAATTTCTTTTACATTATGACAATGGCTAAGGCTAGAAAGCTAGAGTACAATTTGTTACCTAATTTATGATTAATTAGGAATTATGACCTGTTAATAAAAATAAATTGTTTACTATAATTAAAAGAAATAACTATTAAGAAACAGTTACACCCCTGCCTTGGAAAGGGAAATATAGAGCGGTAAAGAAGGAAAAAGGGGGTTATCCTAGAGCTGGGAGAACAAACCAGTGGGACGTCACTAAACTACAATAAAACAAAGTGCAGGACTTGAGGCTGGACAGTGAAGTCCTGAGGCCCAAGGCACCAACTGTAGCTAGATATATTTCAGGTGAAAGAGAGAAAGTGATCGGGGGAGAGCCTGGACATGATCGCCAGGATCGTGGCTCGGAGGAGAGACTTTCTAGACAAATCTGGATTTACATATTAACAATTAAAATCAGATAAGTATCATATAATTCTTTTGAAGAAAAGTCGATATTGGTTTATAGAAAGATACTTGTTTATAAGAATAGAGTCAATTAGAATATTTATGCAGTGACATAAAGTACTATAGTAAGGCTTAAACTTGAGTGAATAAAGATACAAGTTTCCCGCATGATACTTCTACCAAAATAATGCACAGGGAGTAATATTGAACAATCACCCATAAAATATTTATGCTTGAACTATTTTCTTTGACAAACATGAGATATACTCTAATAAACTATTTATCTTGACAAATAGAAGCCATATTTTGAAAAGTAATCACTGTCGAGTTACGAAGACAAGCAACAACATTATTAGAATCCAATGAAATCATTCACTCTATAAGCATGACATTTATAAAATCCAGTGGAACAATCCTCTATGATGAAGTCGAATTTTATTTATAGAATGATAACAGGAACTATTAAAAACCTAAAAGTGGAATCTCCTCTCTCGACAAAGACCAAGAATTATTAATCCAGTTCAAACAGTAAGGAAATCAAATAAAAAACAAAGAGGGGACCAATCTTTAGCCAATAGTTAAGTAATTATATCAATGAAGAAAACAAGATGTAATTTAACATTCTCGACAGGATTGCATCATAATCATGAATCATCTTCCAACCAACGACATTAGAGCTAAAGCGTAAATATACATAATGGAACAACAAAATAGTTGCATGTATATATAAGAATAAAACGAAAACAGTTTCACAAATTTAAATATCGAGGGTTTAAACTGAAGGAAGGCCAAAAGGCCTCGAGTTATTAGTCCCTCGAATTGCAGGCCTTCTAGAGATCCTTAATTACAAATAACTTACAATGATAGTCGCAAACTCATGAGTCTCAAGAAAACCCTTAAACCTATCTACAATTATACACTGATTTTCTGAGGACGACACTCTAATCCATTCTCGTAATCTTTTAATTAAATACATGATGACGGTAAATATAGGTTAAGCCTTCCATCAGATAAAAAATTCTTTAGAAAAAAATAAAAAATAAAAAACAGTCAGCTTAGAGTGCTCTTGTAGATGTGATCCAACCTGTGACAAATCATGAATAAAATGCGTTTGCAGGGACCCTGGAGACGCGGGCTTAAACATGAAAGCACCCTGATAGTAGCTATAGTTTACTTGCATGGACATCACAATCACTCTCAGAACCTGCAAGAGAATGTTTGTATTTCTATTAAATGGTAAAAAGAATAGACATGATAGATTCATCCATACCTGGGTTTGGAGAATTCCTCCCGTGAGCCGCCCAGCTATAGTACATAGAATCCCTTCACCAGGTTAGGCACAGTATGATAATGGCAATCTATAAATAGAAAAGGCCAATGGCCAAGATTACCTCCGTTAAACTAGCGTTGGAAACCACCATCTCTCGCTGAGCCTGAGGGACCCCGTGATGAATCTGGCCTTCATAAACCATACATTAACCCTATGAACGAGAGGTTTTCAAATACAATCATTACATAGTGAAGAGATATAAAGATTGAGAATGAGGCACTAGTTACCTCCCTGCAATTTCTGATCAGACGAAGCCATGAACCATGTACAAAGGACATCGAATCAACTAAGAAACTAAGGGCCGAAGTCGTTACAGCTTACCAACACCCTCACACTCGAAAGCAAATGAACTCATGTTCAATCAGAGATGGTGATTTGGATAGTTGGAAAAGCCCTAAACCCTTATCATTGTCGGATCACTCCAACCAAATCAATGGAAGAGGATTGCACTAGGTGTCGCAGTTAGACCAAGTGGAGGGATAGACGCATGTGATGGAGCTGTCTAGATATAAGCCGCGTGGCTGAGCATACAAGAGGTCTGCAACCCAAGGCCGAGTGACAAGCGAGAGGCCATGTGAGACATTAAGGCATGACAGAGTAGCATGTTGTGGCATTTAACACAGTAAATAAATCAACCATCGTGCCATAAAAATCTGCACTGCTTCCCTGGCCTATGGACCATTTGGTATAATGCTTATGTGTAAATGTTAAAATTTTAGTTTTTTTATATATATGTTGTGCTTTAGCTGTTAGCTGTTACAACTAATGTCAATTTATGTGATTTGAATGTTTGGTGAAATATTTTTAAAAAGGTTTGCACCAAATTAAAACTTATTTCTATGGAAGCATTAATCATGGGAATTCATTGTGAATTAAATTTAGAAGTTTAACTCATTAATAATACAATATATTTTTCTTTTACAGGAAATTAAAAATCAACAATCATATAACAAATTGGAAATATTATGCCAAGGCAAATAGAGTGTGGCTCTTTTAATTGACCAAATTGTCCTTGAAATCCCTATTCTTACATTTATGGGCGATGTGCGTATTTGCATAGTGTGTCTAAGTAATAATTATGAGAAAAGTGAACCAAAGGAATGGATTTTCTTTATGATTTTAATTATATACATTAAATATTAATTGTTTTATTCATCCATTAGATTTGATATGAAACTAATTTTTTGATTAATATCTATTTCATCTTTTATAATTTTGAAAATTTTCTTTGATTATGTTCTTTCATGTATATTTGCGGTCCATGAATTTCATTGGCCTTATTTTTTGTTTTAATGAAACAATTCTATCTTTTTATTTTTTATGATAGTTTTTTGTTTATGTTATTTTTTATTTTCTCCATAACCAACGAACACATTTATAAAGCAATTAGTTCAAGAAATTTGAGGCTCTTTTATTTTTCTTGTTTCCTTTGACATTTCTTACTTGTGTTGGATTATACTTTCCATGAGAGCTTTATCTTGTTTCTTATCCACCTGCTATTAATAAAGTGTTGACACTTGATTAGGTTCACAAATTACTTGCGATCGTTTTTTTCTTTCAACTCCTCTACTTAGTCTCTTTTCTATTTTAATATAGATATTCAATATTCTTTTAGTCTCCTTACCATATAGGCCATTTTACTCTCCTTTTTAGCTTCTAGTAATGACTAGTTTCCTCTTTCTTTCTCTTGTTCTTGTAGTAGCTCCATCACAATACATAATATTTCCTTTATCTTATCTATGGCTTTCTTTATGCCTAACTCATTATTTTGGGCATCTACTTTTACCTATATATGGTGTTCTCCTTCTACTAAGCCCATCAACTCACTTTCCATATTCCTTTCTCTGAGCTTTAGTGTGCTCACCTTCGCAATCACATTAACCTTCAAAGTGCTCATCTTCGTTAGAAAGTCTTTTCCAACCTACTAAATACTCCACCTAGGTCTTCATATGAACACAATATATTGGTATATATGGTCCATTATCTTCTTGGACCTCTTCTCTTTTGAGCTTCATATACTCCTCATTTTCACCATTATATCTTCAATAACAATAATGTTTCTTCACATTCTCTCGTATGAGAATTATCTACTGTCCTACATTCATTATTCAAGCTTCAACAACCTGAGAGCTTCTTCTTGCCACTATTTTCACTTTTCTTGTCTTGTTGTTACTTATATGACATGAAGAAAAACAATCTCCAAGAGTTTCCCTCACTTCAATATCCTGTATTTCTCCAAGAACTTGTCCTTCTCTCCTTATCACTTTAAATACCATTTTGTTCTCTACAATTGGAATGATTTGTCTTACTCTAATATCAAAAATGAATGTAAGTCATATATAATGAATATCTTTACCTAATCTTGAAACTCAAACATTTTTGGAATTCTTGCATCATAGTGAGAAATATTTCATTAAGGACAACACTTTCTCTAACTTTGAAAATCGTCTTTGTTTCACTATGTGTATGCTTTGTGTTCAAATCCACCAATCATCCTCTTTCCTCATGATTTTTTTTACTCAATTTATAATCTCCCCAATATTTAAAACTTTCATTAGGAAAATAGTGATGAATTGTAAAACAAATCCTCCCCTCTCTAAGTTTTTCAATTGTGATCAATTAACCAATTTCCCCCTCTACTAATTCTTATCTCTTAATATGATCCATATGTTTGAATTATGTAGGATTTTTTGAAAATTTCCACCTTCCTTTCACCTCATGTACTTTTTTGTCATAGATAGAATCGAGATGGGAAAGTTTGTCACAACTCTTAACCTTTTCATCTTTGCCCATATTATTTTCTTGTCTTCTAATAGAGTCTAAATGCCCGTGGAATCTAGAATATATAAATTCCTTTAAAGGCTAGGTTAATAAAAGTATGTATCCAAATATCTAGGAATTCTCATTTATAGGCTAGGTTAATAAAAGTATGTATTCAAATATCTAGGAATTCTCATTTATTTGCTTTATGAAAAGGTCTATATACCAAATGTTTGACCTTTTCTTTAAGGATAAATCAATACTAATCTTCAAGAAATGGATAGTTCATATTAATCCTTCAACCATTATTCTTGGTAGACACTTGGTTGGTAGAATAATGATGGATATCTAGACGTTTAGATATCGTGGACCTTTAAATAAAAGTGGATATTTACAATCCATAATCTAGAAAATAATTTTAAATGACTTATTATAATAGTTGGATTGTTAATGGGTTGATATCAAAAGTTTTGACTCAATCTAGATGCTCTAAATTTTGTATAACTTGGAGCTTCTAGCTAATCTACTCTTCGACCTAGATCTCAATTCAATTTACTTCAATAAATATTTCTCTTAATATTTCAGTCTTCTATACCTACCTATCAATTTTTTGTTACACATATCCATAGGGGATTTTCAAATGAATTCACATAAAAGCATAGATTATTTATACAGTGGTTATATACAAACTAACAACAAATTTAAATTAGAAAAGGATCATTTCACAAAACAAATGGGTCTAAAAATTTCTCAATTTCATTAAAACCCTGAATCTCCTTAAACTAGCTCTCTACATATATATTCATACTTTCGCTTCTCTGTACTAATTTTCTTTGTTATTCTGATTCACCACCTTTTCCATTACGACAACTTTATTTATACAAATAAGGAGAAGGAGGGAAAGTAATAAATTCCTCACTTTCCTATAGAAAATGTTAATCGAGTAATAAATCCCTTGCCCCACTAACATATGGTTAAGAAAGCAATAAATTCCTCTCCCGTTGGTCGAGAGTTTCTTGCGCATACTCTCCTTACCATCATCGGTTGAGCCTACCTATGTCTCCTATCCTTAGCAATTTTACATGTTAATGCCCCCTTATCCCCTTATATATTGGTCGAACAAGCAATATGACTAAGCATGCTCATGCACCCTCATCCCCTTATATATGGGTTGAACAAGCAATATGACTAAGATCCCATTAGATGGGTTCATATCCTCCGAGAATAAAACAGAGCGATCCCATTAGATGGGTTCATATCCTCCAAGAATAAAACAGAGCTCATTAAATTCTAATTGCTTCAAATTACTCTAATTTCTTAGATATATGTTAAAAAAGCAAATTTTATTATAATACATGGCATTTTATGAAAACTAACTCTTCCTAGGTAGAGAAGTCTACACATATCTAAACCTTATTACAAATTTAAGAAGGAAAAAAATTTAAATGTTACTTTACATCATGAACTAGAAAAAACTTATTACAAATTTAAGAAAAAACAATTTTAAATGTTATTTTTACATCAAGAAGTAAAAAAAAGAGAAAAAATTGGGGTCAAATTTTAATTCGTCTTTGGAAACAATTCATCTTTTGACAATGTTTCAAAAGATCTATAAAGCTTCAACATAATATATTATTTAAAAGTAGCATTCAACTTTCAAAACAATAGGGTTTCTAAGTAATGTAAAGAGGGCTTGAAAAAAGGAAATTTTATCACGTATCAACTTTCATGTGTACAAGAGTAATATGTTGGCAATGGATGTGTTATTATCTATTGTATCTAAGATTTATCTTAGCAAAGCAATAGAAGCTCATGTATATGGTTACCATAGAAGGGATGTGTAGGAACAAGTGTAGGGCTTAGAGTCTATGTGGTAGATTTATCTCAATGTTATAGAATATTTGAAAGGCTTAGATGCAGGAGAACAGTTAATAAACTCTTATTAAATAGTGAGGTTGTATTTGGCAATCATTGTGCTAGCAAAGAGCATGCATTGACATTTATCTCTTACACAAACTAAATATTCTGTTGAGAATCTGTTGATGTGTAAACAATTATTTTTTACATACTCATAAGTAAAGCATTATTGGTTGATATGCACATGTTCATACAATACATTTTATATGATGCACAAACTTTAAAGTGAGGTTGTACCGTGTAAGTTTGCAAATGGGAAGCTAACTCCACTTGTAAAATGGTATTGAACACTATATCAATTAGCTATTTCGACTATTACAACTCCAAGGAATATGCTCATTTCCACCAAATATCATTAATTTTATGTAAATGCTCAATGATATGAGTATTTGGAATCATTAAAGCCATGGGAGCAGAACCAAAAATGGATAAGCCAACAACCAAAAATGAAAAATCCACTAATATATGAGATAATCAAACTCAAGATATATAAATTTTCTCCCCTCTATTTGTAAAAAGTATATTCGTTTACTTAATTTGAATTCAGACGTATCTTTTAATTGATCTTATTGATATCAATTGATTTAACTAATTACACTTACATAGTTTTTTCTTCTTTCTTTTTCCATTTAAGATAGAATAGGGATTAATTCAAAAATCATTTATTAAACCTAGAAAATTACATTTCAAATATTACATGTCTATCACTTCAAATATAATTCTTTGCTTTTTTCTAATCCAATTTAATATACGATTAAGTAATTCATCAAACCATTATGGATTAATATACGATTAAGTAATTCATCAAACCATTACCATAAGATAAGAGATAAAATGACTTTCTCTTATACTATTAAAATAATGATCCATACATCAAAATCTATAAAATTAAATTTAATACAAATTATTAAAATATGCCATTAACTATTTTTAATTAATAAATTTAGTATAATAAATTATAGCATTTCCAAACATATTTAAATAATTAAAAATTAGTAATAATAAAAGATATATAGCATTTCACAACAATTTAAATATAAATTAAATAATGAAATAGATATAGATATATATAAATCATTTCCATATTTGGTTAAGCCATTGCATAATCCCCTATACATACTTGAATTATAAAATAATTTATATATAAAACTAAATATTTTCAAATATGATGTTATAATTTCTTATTACTAAAATAATTTTAAAAAAAAAAAAAAATTTTCCAAATTTATGAAATATGGAATTAATCAAATTAATAACTATAAGACATTTATTTTGTATTCCATCACACCATAAAAATAAATATAGAAATGCAATCTAGATCCAATTGGTATAGAGGTCTATTTCTATCTCATCACATCATAAAATAAAACATGGATAGTTTAAAGTGATTATAAGGTATATACCTAACAGTGAATAATTCTAAATATTATTTAGATCTACAACAAAATTATGGAAAATGAATGATAAAATATTATATATATATATATAATAATATAATATGAATTCAAAATTATTAATGGTAAATAATTAGAAATTAAATATAAAAATTTATTAAAATATATAATGAATTTTCAGAATTATTAATTATGTTTTGGGGCATTTCTTTTTTAGAAGCATTCTCCTAGTTGTCATTCTGCACTTGTTTGCACCATCAGATTTTTTTTTGTTAGACGATTGAGATTACTTCTACTATTAGATCACACTTTTAACTATTAACCAAATCTTGATTTGTGTAACCGTTCAACTTGTTGATCTTTAAACAAAAATAATTATAACCCATAAACATTTGCTCACAGTGAGTTTTGACAAGGAAAGGGAAACAAGTTTAGCTTCATGTACATGCTTGTTTGTTATCTTATGGATTTCTCTTTGCTAAAGCTAATTTCTCTATTATCTTATGATTTTCTCTTTGCTGAAGCTAATTTCTTGTTGGGATTCAAGCCCTTCGTTGCTGACACTGAACCATTAATCGCAGCAGTAACATTGACAAGAAGAATAATAACTGTTGTAGAAATGGCGATTCTATCTGAAGATGTATTTGTAGAGAACACATATGGGTGACATTTTCTCTACTTTGCTTTGAAGCTCATTTATCGTTGTTTTCGCATAACAAATGAGGGGCGAAACGTAGATCTGTGGATACAGAGTCACCTTGCAGATTGTGGCGGGGATTCGAGCCCTTGTTGCTAACATTGAAGTGTGAATCGAAGCAGTAACATTGACAAAAGGTATGATAACTATCGTAGGCATGACGATTCGATCTCAAGACGTATTTGTAAAAGACACATATGGGTGACCTTTGATCTACTTTGTTATTCTATAAATAGAGTAGTTGACACTACTTCTCAGACTTCTCTTTAATTAAATCATATTAACTAGAACAATAAGCCCATGCACTGAAATTTATAAACCACCCTATCCCAATGCCAATGGAAAGAAAAGATTGTCGTAAGAATATGGCATGAAATCTTCATGTAACCTATTTTCTTACTTCAAACCATTCAAAATATCGAACATAAAAATCTATTTTGTGCTTACGGTGTATCCTCATGAAGGACATCCCTCTCTAGGACCCTGGCCTGGTACAACAAATCAATGATCACTTTGTGAATGACATTGCCATTATCATTTCCCAAGAATATCAATTTTGGTGGAAAACACTATATCGTATTCTTATATTCAAACTTTTTATTATGCCTTTAGATGAGTTACAAATCTTTCATCTTGGTTGGCATTGGGTTCAACTGAGGAAAGTTTTCAAATTTATAGGGATTTCATTTTCCTTTTAGGGCTCCCTAATAAAACTTTGAACCATGGGAAGTGATCATTTAGAGGGTTGCAAAAGCACAACGAATGTCATTCTTTCTGTAATAATCATAAAACGTTTTACAATAGTCGAACCCTTTTCATGTCAATACATTTATGTTGAAATTCTTGGGGTGTCTCTTACCTTATACAGTGTAAATCATGAGCCCAAACCCAAGCAATGCATTGCTACTTTCAGCACTCAACCAATTCAACGGGAAGGTAACATCATTCAATTTCTCCAAAATGAAGGCAATTCAACAAAGAACATCACCATGACATTCAGGCACAACAATAGTCTACTCAATGAACAAAGAGAAAAATCAATCGAGTCTTTCGAAAGAACCATTTAATTGGTCAAGATTTGCAGCTTGAGTAACGCTCATATTCGAACCACAATCATTACCAATCCATGTCTGCGAAGTCTCAATGCAAAAAGAAATATCAAGCATAAGATCATCTTACTTCGAAAATTCACCCAAGAGTAAGATCTAAGGAAAATAATCTCTCTGGAGGCAAGGATTTTTAATATAAATTTGGACTATTATTGTACATATGTAATATCAATGGCAATAGTCAAATGTCATAGATAAAAATTCTTGAATAGGCCTTCGAAATTATGTTAAGTCCCATCCATACCGTTTTATATTCCACAAGATGCACATCTTCCAGTTTTGCATCATTGATGTGACTATTGCAGAAAGGTCACATCCAGCTGAGTTCATCAGCCTGTCGGAGCCCAATCGTGTTGGTACAAAAGAAGGATGTGACTTGGAGACTTTTTATTAATTATCGGGCACTGAATAAGATCACTGTCTAGAATTATAGGTACCCAATCCATGGATTGATGACTTTATGGACTAACTCAAGGGGGGGAATATTTCAGCAACATCGACTTGAAGCCTGGATATCACCAGGTACCAATCAAACCCTCCAATGTGTGGAAAATTTCCTTCCAAGCCAAGGAGGGCCTTTTTGAATGGTTGGTTATGCCTTTTAGATTGACAAATACTCCTACAACCTCCATGAGGCTTATGGATGACATCCTAATCTTCAACCAAAGCTGGGAAGAGCACCTCCACCATATCTGACAGGTTCTCCAAACACTATGACAACACAAGCTGTGTGCCCATTTGGAGAAATGCACTTTTGGCATGACCTAGGTTCAGTATCTAGGATACATATTGATGAATGGAGGGTGCATGTGTCTCCAACCAAGATCCAATTCGTTCAGGATTGGCTAGCCCCAACCACTCTGAAAGAGCTCTGCAGCTTTCTGGGTCTTGACAATTTCTACCACAGTTTCATGTTGGGATTCTCTCATAACACTTGGCCCTTGAGTCAAGTCACCAAGGGAGTACCGAAAGAAAATTTCTTTTGGTCTGAATCTCAATAGAACAAATTTGTAGAGTTGAAACATCGCCTCTATTCTGCACTAGTGCTCACAATAGCAGACTTGGACCAACCATTTGAGATCAAGAAAAATGCCTCTAACAATCATATTTGGGTAGTACTTATGAAACAAGGGCATCCAATGGCATAACATAGTGAGACACTTTCAGAAAGATTCTGGACGTATCCCACTTATGAAAAAGAGATGTATTCCATTGTGTAAGCCTACTGAAAATGGAAGAATTACATTTTTGGGAAGGAAACGGTTGTCCAAACAAAACACTAACCCTTGTAGTTCAGACAGACACAAGGGAAGTTGCAAAATGATCGCCATTGGAAGTGGTCCACATATCTGCAACAATTCCATTTGAATATAAAGTATAAGAAGGGCAACACCAATAATGTTGCAGACTGACTGTTAGGTCCCTATAATACTAGTGATTACCCCATTACTATTGTCATTGTAGCCTTTAGTGTTATTTTTGTGCCCCTATGGTCTACATATTATTATTATTGTGTTGCATAAAAGCCAAATATTGTTAATGTTGTGCCCTTATATTATTATTTTTATGTCAGCTTTGATTGTATTGTGACCGCTTAGACTCCTATATATAGAAAGGAGGTTTTGTCATTTGTATTATCCAAGAATTGTTCATTTGTGTAATATAAAGGAGGTTTCCCCCTCGAAGAGGATGATTTCTAAGGCGTTGATCTTTCTTTTCTATCTTTTTGAGAGCTAGTTTCATAACATTTGGTATCAGAGCTTTAGATTCTAGGGTTTCTCTGAACTAAATAGGTCATCGTGGTATTTTGGCTATAACATTGTTTCTGAGACGTTTCAAAAGCTAAAAAAAACCCATTTGAGATGCAATCTTTCTACACCTTGGATCCGAATTTCAGATCTTGTCTCGCTATATTTTCATATATATGATTTGAGGAAGTTAGGGTTGTTTCATACTCCCGAATTAATTTCCAAGAAAGTGACCTTGGGAAAATTGTCATAACTGTCTCTTTGAGTATCAAATTGAAATTTCATAAGAAGGTACAGAAAGAGGATGAATGGTAGTTTTCTTTGTATATTTTTTAGATCTGAAGGTCAAAACAGTGACACATGGTATGTCATACAAGTTCACTCTACTCTAAAATTATATAATCAGGTCATCTTGGGAGATTGGACATAACTCTTTCTTGGAGAATCCAATTTTGATTAAACTAGTGGCATTGGAAAGAGGAATCACATGGCTACCACAAGAAGAAATTTTAGACCTTGGCGATCCTCAATTACAGAGATACAAATGATTCAATATCTATCTTATAAAAGTGAAAAAAGGTGTGTAGTCTTTTGAAACTTTTGCATAAGTTTGGGTTGAAAAATTAGGTTGAAGTTTAAAGGTAATAGTGAAACATAATTATCATTAATTGATGCCCCAAATAAATAAAATGGAAACACCTAGAAAGCAACCTAAAAGCTCTAGCATGACTCATGAAGAAGAGGAAGAAATGCAACATGATATATCAAAATTATGAGACCAACTGCAACAAATTTCACTCTCACAAAAGGTAACAGAATCCAAGATTGATGGTTTAAAGAAAGACTTGGAAGCTAATATGAATGGAATGCAAGTTAATATGGATGGCATGGAAGCTAAGATGAATGGCATGGATGATAAGATTGAATATTTGAAGATAGATTTGACTAAGTTGCTACAAGAAATGCTTACTAATGGTGAAAGGGTAGTAAAGGAAACTCATGATGAGAACAAAAGAAATGTTAATATGATTTCATAGATCAAATGTTGGATTGAAACCACCATGTCCAAATATTGAAATGAGGAAGTTGATGGCAAGGATCCTTACATGGTACTATAGATGAGCATATTCAAATCCCATAAGTGCAAAACACAAAAAGGTACGCATTGCAACTTTATATTTGGAACCAAATCAGTTTGTATGGTATCAATGGCTTTTCTCTCATAAACAAATTGTCACCTGGGAGATTTTTACGGAAGAAATGATAACACATTATGAGGATACAAAAAGAAACGCTTTTTTTAGCCAATTGATAAACCTAAAACAAAAGGGTTTAATGATGGAGCACATTGAGGACTTCCAAAAATTGAATATAAGGGTTAAAGATATGCCAGAGGAGCATAGGATTGATGTGTTTATATGGAATTTAAAATATAACATCCAACATGAATTTCGCCTTTGGGAACTTGACTCATTGGAGAAGGCATTCAAGTTTGCAAGAAAAATGGAAAGAAAAATTATGGCAACAAGGAAGCCTACCACTCACAGCTATAAGGATGGAAGTGTTGTCTCCCATAGCTTTCCACAACATACAAGGTTGACACCCCAATGATTGGAAGAAAAAAGAGAAAAAGGGATTTGTTACAGTTTTGATAGAAAATACACTAAACGTCATAAGTGTGCTGAAAATAACTTATTTTACATAGATTGTGACGAGGATGAAAAAAATGAACAAGAAACATCAAAAGAAGAGGATATACACCAAGAACAAACCCTAGAGATAGAAGAAATGAATCCGACCATATCTTGTAATGCATTAGCAGGAATTACAACTCCTCAAACTATCAAGATAGAAGGACATATCAAGAAGAAAAAGTTAATAATGTTGATTGATTTGGGAAGTACCCATAATTTTATTCATTGTAAGATAGCTAAGGAATTGAATTGCTTCCTATATCCAGCACCAGAGTGTCAAGTGATGGTTGCAACTGGAGGAACCATAAATTTCTCTGGAAAGTGCTAGAGTATCAAGCTATCCATTGGAGAATATGTATTGAATAACCAAATCCTTTCCATTCCAATGGGTGGTGCAGATGTTGTACTAGGATTCCAATGGCTACAATCCTTGGGTACAATAGCTTTTAATTTTCAAGAACTTTTCATGAAATTTTCTTTGGAAGGAAAGGAAGTAGAATTAAGAGGTATCACAGGGAAACTAGGAAAGAGAATAAGCTCTAATGGAATGACAAAGCTTCTAAATAAGGAACAATTAGGTGTAATTTCACAATTATGTTCACTAGAGGTTCCCACATCAAAATCATCTATTTCTCCAGATATCCAAAAAGTATTGGACAATCATTCTAAGGTATTTGAGACTCCCAAAGGTCTCCCACCTATACGTGATCATGATCATTCTATTCATTTGATTCCTGGAAGTGTTCCTCCAAACATCAGGCCTTACAGATATCCCTATGCCCAGAATAGTGAAATTGAATGTATGCTTGTAGAAATTCTAGAGGCTGGTGTAATTCAACCTAGTCAAAGTTCTTTCTCTACTCTAGTAATATTGGTGCACAAGAAGGATGGATCATGGTGCATGTATTCAGATTATTGGGAGCTCAACAAGCTCACTATTAAAGGTAAATTTCCCATTCCTAACATTGATGAACTATTGGATGAATTGCATGGATCAAATTACTTCACCAAATTGGATCTTCGTTCAGGATATCATCAAATTAGAATCAAGACTGAAGACATTCCAAAAACAACATTTAGAACTCATGAATGTCATTATGAATTTTTGGTCACGCCTTTTGGCCTTACTAATGCACCTTCTACATTTCAAGGTTTGATGAATTCCATTTTCAAACCCTTCCTTAGAAAAATTATGTTAGTATTTTTTTATAATATACTAATCTATAGCAAGTCTTGTAAGGATCATATTCAACATGTTCACAGGGTGCTCAAACTATTGGAGGAGAAACAATTATATGCAAAAAGCTCCAAATGTTTCTTTGGAGTACAAGAGGTGGAATATTTGGGTCATACTGTATCTCGTGAAGGTGTTAAGGTATACCCTAGAAAAATTAAAGCCATTAAGGAATGGAAAATCCCCACATCCATAGAGCATCTGCGAGAATTTCTCGGCTTGACAGGGTATTATCGCAAGTTTGTTAAGAATTATGGGAGAATAACAGCTCCTCTAACAACATTATTGAAGAAAGATGCATTTTTATGGACTCCAAAAGCAATGAAGGCCTTTGAACATCTTAAAGAGGCAATGTGCCAGGCACCCGTCTTAGCTACACCAGACTTCACAAAAACCTTTATTGTGGAATGTGATGCCTCAGGAAATGGAATTGGTGCCTATTTTAATGCAAGAAGAAAGACCCATTACTTTTGAAAGTCATCCAATCAAAGGAAAGTATTTACACAAAGCTATTTATGAGAAGGAAATGTTGGCAATACTACATGCACTTAAGAACAGATCATGATAGTATGAAATACTTTTTAGAAAAAATATTATTTTTAGAAGAGCAGCAAAAATGGATCACAAAGATGTTGGGTTATGACTTTGAAATCATATACAAAAAAGGGAAGAAAAATGTTGTGGAATATGCACTCTCAAGAAAGGATGAGAATGTGGAAGCATTACTTTGTGCCATTTCTATTATCCAACCATATTGGATAAACAAAGCAAGGGATGAATGGAAGAATGACAAAGAAGTGTGGTCACTCATTAAAAAGATACAACAAGAACCAAGTACATCTAATACATTTAGCTGGAAAAATGATTCATTATGGTACAAAGATTCCTTATACCTATGTCAGAATTCCCAAATCAAACAAAATATTCTTATGGAATTGCATGCCTTTCCCTTAGGAGGGCACTCAGGATTTTTAAAAACTTACCACAGGGTTAAGAAGGAGTTTTTTTGGGATGGCCTTAAATCTGATATTCAAAATTTTTTGGCACAATGTTTGGTTTTCCAACAAAATAAAGTTGAAAAAATTAAGACTCGGGGTCTATTACAACCTTTATTCATTCCAAGTCAACTTTGGGAGGAGGTTTCAATGAATTTCATCACAGGTTTACCCAAGTTCAAAGGAAATAGTGTCATCATGGTGGTAGTTGATAGAATTACCAACTATGCACACTTTTGTGAATTATCTCATCCATTTAAAACTAGTACAGTTTCTAGTACATTTATGGAAACAATTCAAAAGCTACATGGAAACCCAAAGACTATTGTAAGCGACATAGATCCCATTTTCAGTGGAAATTTTTGGACAAAATTATTTCTTATCTTGGTACTCAGTTAGCTCATAGCTCATCTTTTCATCCTCAATCTAATGGGAAAACTAAGATAGTAAACAAATGTTTGGAAGGATATATATGTTGCTTTGTATCTGATAACTAGACACAATGGGTCAAATGGTTGCCTTTGGATGAATGGTAGTATAAAACTTCCTTCCATACTGCAACAAAAATGACCCCATTTATGGCACTTTATGGATATCACCCACCGTCCATCACATCATATTTAAAAGAAAATTCTAAGGTTCAAGTAGTGGAAGATCACATCGAGCATCAACAACAAGTTCTCCAACTCTTAAAGGATAACCTAACTTTGGCACAAAATAGAATGAAACAACAGGCAAATCAACATCGCAGTGAAAGAAGTTTTGATATAGGTGACTAGGTATTTCTATGGCTGCAACCATATAAAAAAATGTCCCTCAAGCAAGTTAAGAAGGATAATAAAGTATCACCAAAATATTATGGTCCATAGAAGGTGTTGCAAAAGATTGGTACTATGGCATACAAATTGGAGCTTCCTGCAGCTTCCCTAGTGCACCCATTTTTCCATGTTTCATGCTTAAAGAAGGTTATTGGTGACAAGATCCCATTTCAAACAATATTGCCAGAACTTGACAAGGAAGGAAAAATCATATTGGAACCTAAAGAATTCATAGAAACAAGAACTCAATAGCTGCGAAATCGATCAATTTTGGAGCATCTTGTCAAGTGGAAGAACTTACCTATGGAAGATTCCACATGGGAGGATGAGAATTTTATACAGAAGCACCCAAAACTACTCAAGTGTTGAGGACAACATTTTTTTGAAGGAGAGGGGCATGTTATTTCCCGATAATACTAGTGGTTCCCCCATTACTATTGTCATTGTATCACTTATTGTTATTGTTGTGCCCCTATTGTCCCCATATTTTTATTATTGTACCCCATAGAAGCCTAATATTGTTATTCTGGTGCCTTTATATTATTATTCATATGCCGACTTTGATTGTGTTGTGACCTCTTTGACTCCTATATATAGAAAGGAGGTTTTGTCTTTTGTATCATTCAAGAATTGTTCATTTGTGTAATGTAAAGGATGTTTCCTCCTCTAAGAGGTTGATTTCTAACGCGTTTATCTTTCTTTTATATCTTTTTGTGAGTTGGTTTCATAACATTGCCTCAGTCAACAACCGATCATGGCATTAACCACCTTTCTCAACTCTTGTGGGCACGAGACTTTTGATTGGCCGCTTCTCTACAAAAGAGGCCCAAAATGCAGCCACACATACTAGACACTCTTGGAGGGTTAGCAAGTTCCATATTCTCACCTCAAGGACACCCTGTTATGCAACCTGGGACACCTTTGTGTTCTTTCAAGAGAGCGTGCCAAGATGATTTGGGAAGAACACTACAGTTGAGTCGCTAGGCATTTCACGGTCGTGAAAATGGTAGCAATACTTCATAAGTATTTCTGTTGGCTGAATCTTCAACAAGATGTCAGAAAGTACATTAGATCTTACACTTTGCTGGTTTGTTGGGGCCTAACCCAGGTTTAGAGTTAATTAGACAAATAAATCGTTATACTACTGGCCCTTTTGGCAACAGTCCGCGGAGTGCGGATTGAGGTCTCACCCCAAGTAGTGTGGGGGGGGTGTTGGAACTAGGTTTCCACACCCTTCAGATGTCTGAGGGTTTGATTCGGTCCACTGCTCATCCCTGCGCACAAGTTGCTTCATGCATTTCCCTGGCCTTCGTGCCCTAATATACTTGCCTTCATGTAGCCCTAAACAGGGGTTGTGGGGCTTCTAGGCTGCTGGAGGAGCACTTTGCACTATTTCCCTAAGTCACACTTGAGACCTTACCTATCTTCCTCCACCAATTAGTTATATTCATGTAAATAGAAGCCTTGTGTTATATTTATTTATAAACACATATAAGTTTTCACAACAAATAAACAGTACACTTGCAATTTATACCCAATAATACATTTAAACAGGAAAAGATACACAAAAATATAGTAAAATTCTCTTTATTAATTCTTGTAACGGTTATAGACTCAGCCTGCCCTGCGCACTCAACTGCAGGGGTTTTCTCACTCAGCTATGGACTACTAGGCCTCTGCACTCTCAGTTGCATAGCCTTCTCCTACTCTATGACCCAATGACACACTTTACACTTTGACTTAATCTCTTAGACTCATCATGCTTCTATTCTTTTCTATTTGCTATGTACTATTTTCTACACTTAGAGTCTCACTCTATTTATACAATCCCATGGTCCACGGACCATGGGTAGATATATCAAGCCGATAATACATTACAAAAACAAGGGCAGACATTCCTATGACTCTATTACTACTTCGCACTTCGTGCCCACAATTCACGAAGATTTTATAACGATCGTGGTCAAAACTTGGGCTTTAAGCCCCAAAACATGCCTTGGGGGGATTCCATGCCCAACAGGCCCCCAGCACAAACATCGTGACTCACCCTTGCGTCACTCTATCAGCACGAAAATCTTCACGTGGAGTCCCTCCAACTCTGCTTGAACTGCTGCAAGGTTGGCAGCGCACTGAGCGACTGCCTGTTGGATCTCCTGTATGTGTTGTTCCAAGACCGCGGTGTTGGAACTACTCCCCTAGACCTGTTCCTGTGTCCCTTGCATTTGTGCAAGCTTGCCTTCAATTGCTGCTATCATAGTGAAGGCCTCATGGATCCAAGGCTAAACGCACACCTTCAGGACTGTTTCTTTGTGTTGTGCCGCATCCACCTCTTCTTTCAATGCTTTGGCCTGTTGCATCTGCACGAGCCTCTAAGTGAGGGCCACCGTCTACGCGGTCCCTTTGACATTGTCATACTACTACTGGAGTTCACGCAGCTCTGTCTCTAAGCGTTGGATGTTGGGGTCCTCCTGTAGATTCGTGAGGACCTCAAATGACTCCTCCAACATTCTGGTGCAGTCCCTCATTACACTACCGATGTCGTCCAGTCTTGTTGTAATAGTGTTGGTGCACTATTCTCTTCCTTCTGGAGGGGTGGACGACTGCGCCTTCAACTGCAGCTTTGTGATCTGAAGGTTCAGCTCTAGTTGAACCTTAGTCATTTCTTCTCCCACCTCACACACCCTTGCTACTAGCCTGTAGATGTGTGCCTTTGCTGGTGTGTCTGCTGGGATGGCTAGATCAGGGACGCTTTGACAAGCTTCATCCAATACCTATACCAACTGCCGATTCTGTGACACCACTTCATCGCACTGCAAACTAAATTGTTCCATGTTGATCTTTTTCTCGCTTAGGACTTGCAATGTGCAGCTTTCCCTAGCCCACAGTTCTGCAGTAATCCCATCCTGCAGAACGTATAATGTCTCCCGCAAGAGTACAGCCATGTTGATCCTGATACCCTGAAGTGCACTAATCGTAGCCCTGTCCGCCTCATTTGTTGTCACTAGTGCCCCTTCTGATAGCACTATTGTATTTTTCGTCCGAGCACACAACACTTGTTCTACTACAGTTGTCCTTACTGCAAGGCTGGTTGAAAGGGTACCAGCCTAAGGAGTGCGCACCTGCAACTCCTGCGTCTACACTCTGAGGGCCCCCAATGCAATATGGTTCTTTTACAAAAAATTCTGGAGGGCATCGGAGGTGACATCGCACACCGTCTCGCTGATGTCATGCAGGTCACTTCCAGTAAGGGTGATCGGGTTACACAACTTTGATGCCTTGACCTTCTTGTGTGACCTTGTCCATTTGCTTGGGTGCTAGCGCTTTAGCAATGTTGACATGGTTTGTGGATCTGCACCTCCCTCCTCTTCCTCTGCTTCCTGCCCATATGAAGGCGACTTTTGGCCCTTGTTCCCCTTCGTGGCGACCTCCTGCACTGCTGCTGTTGCTGTGGCCTTTTTCTGTTATGCTGCTGTCTGTGTGGCATCTCGTGCCTCTAGCGCTTCTTTTGTCACTGCCTCCTTCCTTCTCTTCTTTGCTAACTACGCCATGCATAGTTTGGCCTCATATTTTTTCCTTTACACTGCAGACTTCTCCATTACCTCAATGTCTGGAGTGCACCACTCCAACAGCCATGTCTCCAGTACATCAAAGATTACATCATCCATGGCTACAAAGGGTAGCTCTCTCCATTGCTTGGTCGGATCCTTGTGCACTGTGATGTATATGCTGTGGAGGTCCGCTTTAAACTCTGCAAAACTTTGCAGGCTATTGTAGACAGTGGGTCATAACCGCGGCTTGCGGTAACTCCCATCCCGAGGTTCATTTCCATGAATACCCAGAATATCTTACTGTCGTGAATCCGGTTTGCGTCCTTCGTGGCATAGAGTGAAGCATACTTTGCGGCCTCTGGAAGATTCTTGTCAATTGTGGGGAAGTGACTGTCCTCTAGCAATTCCCCTGCCATGAGCACTATGGATAGCAGAAGCCATGCATAGTGGAAATTTTTTCCTTGTTCCTGAGCCTTGTGGAAATTCTCCAAGAATCCTTACAGAGGAACTCAGACCAGTTAAACTGGACCTCGTCTGCGCGCTGCTTAGCAAGTGCCACCACCAGTGCAGGTACCTCGTCCGCGTGGCACTTGCGCATAGCCTTACTTTCCAATATTTGGGTTGCCACTCTTACTACTTTGTTGTTGATGTTGGATATGGTGCAGTCCCTTTTCTTCTTCTCCAACATATATTTCTTCTTCATGGCCTCCGCGATGCCCAAGTCACTGCTTTTCCCCTTCGAGATATTTGTTGGGTCCTCTCCTTTGCATGGAAGTTAGGTAATGCGGTGAATCAAGTGTTTCATGATGGGGATGGGCTCCTCCAGCCACAAAGACCCACCATGGACTAGGCAGAGCAGCTGCCTGATGACGAAAATTGTTATTGGGGTGCAGTGGAAATGCGGCACCGAGAGCAGGTTTATTAGTGCTCCCTTTTCCACTCCATGCAACCATTTTCGTGGCTCTAATTTGGTAACCCCCACTGTGTTGTTCTGCTTAGGCTTCATGAGCTACATAATCTTGAGGTGAGGGAACTTCTCGTGGTTAGCGAGATCCTAATCTTCAAATTTTAAGCTAGGCACCCGTCCCAGGTGCGTGCCCTCAAAAATGATGTTGTCTAGGAGGAGCGGGGTCTGGAGAGAGCTCTTGATCTTGTCAAGATCCTTGGGCACTTTAGCCTTCCCCTTCCACTGGGGGATATAGGCGGGTAGCTTTGTTGGAGGGTGCAAAGGTTTAGTTTCTTCCTCCATGCCTTCATCCTTATCTTCTTCGATGATAAGGTCCTCCAGGTCTTCCTCCTCCTTGTCGATTTTTATGTTAATGACTTTCCCTTTCTCCTCCATTGTTAGCCTAGTGCGCAGCAGGTTTCATGGAGACACACGTGCAGGAACCATCGACTGTTTGTATTTCTACGGCCTTGGTGTGCACGGTTATTTAGGGATTTCTGCCATAATTCTGGTGCCTTCAGGGGCTTCCCCCATAGTCAGGGCCTGTGTGATCTCTTTGGCGGTCATCTCTGTAATTTCCATAACTTCCTCAGATGTTGTCATCATGTCCGACCAGAAATCTATTACTCGTGTACTCAGAGGTTCAGTCAATGTTCTGTACAGGTCAAATCGGGATCTGCTCAGGCTACGTGGAGTATACAATAGCTCAATTCGCAACTGACCAAGTGTTGCTTACTGGGAAACCCTTTGTAATTTATAGTGCCTTTTGAATTTGAATTCGATCGTTCCCCCCAAATCTGGTTCATTAATGCATTCTTGGTGACATATTTTCCCAAATCTTGCACATAAACCACATATTAAATGCTTGTCACCCACTCCATTTGGTCTCAAGTCGAGCATCACATCATGAATAATGACTCCAACGGTCACTTTCTGGCCAACCCACGTGGTAGCACAACCCCTCTTGCGCGGTTGTGAACCTTGTGACTCTTTGCTTTTGCGTGGATCTCCAACATCATGCAACTCCCGGGCAGTGTACTTTATAGTCCTGCGCCTCTTTTCAACTGGCAGGAGCGCTAAGACTGTACTTTCCATGACTAGTCAGGTGGTCGCGTCACCTGTATAGGGTTTCATCTAGTCATCCATCACTTTTCCTGGAAAATACCCACTTTTATTATTACTAGTGGCATCGCGCACTTTATCCTCTGCAGTGTGCCATCATGGTTGATTCGTGTAGTAATATGCAGCCCAAGCCAAGGCATTGGACTAATCAATTCATGGTGATATCCCTAAATATGTCAGCGTTATCATGCACACCCTGTTTTATTCTTTATCTTGTCCTTAAGCTTTTTGACTTCCACTTCCACCAAATCACTTTTCTCCCTTAATCGCATCCTTTCTTTCCCAAGTTATTGGAGCCTAAACTTAACTTGTTGGATTTCTTCCTCAGGTCCCAAGCATTCTACTTCATTTGGTTGTGTGATCCCTTCTTCCAAGGTTCCGTGAACCATCGTATCTACCGTTGTTGCCATGCGCGGACTAGTCATTTCATGCTCTATGGGGATTACAACATTCACTTCATACTCCAGCCTCGGAGATGTCTGTGCCATCAGTTTCTTGCAAGTGGTCCTTTAAACCCATAGAACCGTTGGTACGCATAGGTCCCAGTCAGTCTGCTTCGCATTGTGGACCTTGTTCAATGCTTTGTATACTTCGTTAAAGGCTTCTATGTGGATAACCTTCTGCACACTTTGTCTTTCCATACTCCATGGTTCTAACTAGGGGGGTTGTTCGCGCCATGGCCTCGCCCACACATGCTTACTGATCATATCTTCTATCTCAAAGATAGTGTGCATCTGCACAGGTTTCATACCATATTCTTGTATCCACCTGAACAGGTGGGTGCACAGACCGTTTCATCCAACAATCTTATCTGTTAATCACATATGAGGCTTTCCAAATGACATGCGCATCATCCTCCTACATTCGCACCAGTCCTCAAACCTTCTTTGGTGCGTACCCCACCACCTTGCGGGCGTAGCACGCAATACCCATTTCAAAGCTTTGAAACGTTGTTTTTCTGGCACTTCTCTTTCAAATTTGTTTAGGAAGTCATCCACCTCACTTAACCCATCATACATATGCAACTCCCTTACCTTCGTTGATACGAAGCGCAACGATGTCATCATCATGTTACATTTCAACGTGGTTACCTTGTGTAACTGGTTCTGCCATCGTTCTATCTCTTCGTTAGAATCCGATGTGCAGGAGCTTTCTTGTTCCCATGATATTCATCCATCCATGGTTGGATTCACCTAGTCCTATTCTCACGCATTTATCTTGTAGATGTAATCCAAATCATCGTCCCTATCGTAGTCGTGCATTGGCTCTATGTAGCGTGGTCCTTCTGCAGGGTCCAAAGGTACAGCTACACACAGAGACTTCTTTTCAAAAATCATCTTGCGCTTCTTCAGATTGATCACCCCATTCATGTCAGTGGTCCAATCTATTCCTAATAGCACGGGGTAGGGATTGTTGTCATCAACAATCTCTATCACTTCAAAATCTACTTATGCACTTCCACCTTCGATATCTATTGTGATTCGTTGCAATCTCCCCATAGGTAGGATATTTTTTTGGTTCACTATTCGTAGTTGGATAGGAGACAATTACAGTATAGGCATTCCCATGCGCTCCCAGGTCTGCTTCGGTAGGACGTTCACATTCGACCCTAGATCCAGAATCACTTGGTCCATCTCATATTCTCCAATCTACGCAGAGAATCTCATCTCCCTTCCCATTCACGTCGTGTGCTTTCTGAGCTTCCAGACTACACGAGGTTCTCCTGGTGCGGTCCCCGCGCATCTATTTATGAGTTCCTGCAACCCCTTTACAGCCTTGCTGTTGCGCAACAACTTCATGCATGTTTCCAGGAATGTGGTGAGCATCGTTGGGTCTGTTTTCGACTCTGGTTCGTCTTTAATTCCTGAAGTGAAAGCATCAGTGAAGCTCTTCTTGGCTTCCATGAAGGTTTCCTTAGCGTGCTCCAAATCAAACTCTGTTTCCTTTGTTGGAGCCTTGCAAACCCAAGTACTTTCTTAAGCCTGGTTGCCTTTGTCTTCCACTATCGTAATTCCACTTCGGAGAAAAATATTCACATTAGCATCTTCATTGTGTGGCTCAGACCTCGTCATTTGCAGGTTCTATGTCGAGGGAGGTTGTAGTGCTCCTTTATCACGCAACATCACTATCAATGTGGGACAATACTCTATCTCATTATCAAAAAATGTACAATACAAGCATGATGGTCACGTTGGATTCGTACAAATGCGGGCATAATGTCCTGGCCCTCCACAATTAACATATCAGTTGTCCGCCACCTCTTCCTGTTCCTCCTCCACCTCGGCCTTGTCCATGCCCCTGAAATGCGGTTTACGCCATCCCTACGTTGTAGTCAAGGGCCTGCATTTTGGCCCGAACTCTGTAGGTAAGAGTCTGATCCATCATCAGCTCATAACTTCTCCAGGTGTGCTCATCATGTCCCACTGATCTATAGAAATTACAGAATAACTGCTATGAATTCTACGTGCACTTTGTAATAAATGGCAGTTATCTGTAGCATGCTTTCCTCCTATCTGACAAATCGCATACCATAATGCAGGTACCACGCTCAGTCATGCTTTTGCCTTCGGTCTTAACGGCATTGGTCCTGCTCCCACGAGGTAATTCACGAACACTAGGTATTCGTCCTTGTCATGTCCCTGACCCTTGCACTTTAGACACCATACCTCATCCGCACTTCTGGCTGAGCTATCCTATCTTGTTTCAAACTCTGCATCTCAAGGCACAAGTTTTTCAATTGTGCGTGAATCTGCTGAACTCCTAGGTTGGGATCCTGTATTGGGATCTCGTTCAATCTCATCATGACCTCCAAGGCCTCGTCTTGAGTTGTTAGCCTCTGTATTGATAGCGTGTTCCTTAGATGCGGCATTAACAATGCTACAAACCACTCGCAGTGTTGTCCATCTGTCAGCGTCATGTTAGCTTCGCGAATTATGCACTTCGGTATTTGATCCAACTCCGAAGGGGTCTCGCCTAGTAGCATTGTGATTTCCTTGAACCCAATGATCGACTGCACCTTTGACTTCAGCCTGCTAAATTATTTGTTTAGTTTAGTTTGAATATCTACGATCCCCACATTCGGATTGTCATTGGAATGCTTAATGTACTAGGCCAGCGCGTGATCCTGCAAAGCACTAACCAATGTCACTTTCTTTATATTGTCATTCGTGACCCCTTGTGCTTCCCATACAACTTTTATCATGAACCAAAACTAATCTAGATCTTCATCCCCTACTCCCTTGAACACTGGTAACTTTATCATGCTCGCCATATTGATTCACGGTGGTGGTGGAGGTGGTATGAGCAAATATTGAGGTGAAGACGGTGAAATTTGCGGCAATGTGGGTGGGGATGGTATGTGCAACATCCTCGGCCTTATCAAATTGATCGCACTTCTTCTTGAGACCTTCGCGAGCTCTTCCTCTTCCCCTCGTGGAGGTGAAATCAAAGGGCTAGTTTCTAGTTCTGTACTACATTTGTTTTTGTAGATTCTCCCACTTGGCATAGCCCTAAACATCAATTTATTCGCATAGCCTGTTTTTCACACAGTAGCATTTTAATCCAAGTGTTCAAATATTTAACGTACTTACCTTGCGGCCCTTTGAGGAAGCATCGTTCTACCTCGCTATAGTTGACTAAAGTATCTACCGCGAACTTGGTGATGAATCCTCCTATAATTTGATCGAGCAAGTGATCACCAGCACACGCGATCTTATCCTCTGATGGTTCCAATCTGCGCACCAATTCTGGAGTCCACACAATAGGTCTGTCGAGCTTAAACCTTCCTTCGCTATATGTTATCTTCGCGATCCACTCGTATAGCTCAGTAGGGAAATATGCGAAGAAAATTTTGTGGATCTCTGTGTATAAGTATAAGTCTAACCACCCTTCCTTTGATAGTCACGGATTCCTATTTTCTTGTGCTGCAAACTCGTGAATCTTTTTATCCAATCAATCTTCAATTTCTTTTTTCGTCGGATTCTAGTGATACGACATCATACATCTCTATGTAGATCTCGATCCTCACAGTGGAACCATTTGTTGGCTTGTTGGGGCCTAACCTAGGTTCAAAGTTAATTACCCAAACAAATCCCTGTACTACTCACCCTTTCGACAAAATTCCATGAAGCGCGGACTAAGGTCTCACCCGAAGTAGCATGGGGGGGTGTTGGAACCAGGTTTTCGCACCCTTGAGATGTTTGAGGGTTTGATTTGGTCCATTGCTCATCCCTATGAGCAGGTTGCTTCACGCACTTCCCTCACCTTCACGCCCTGATATACTTACCTTCGCACAACCCTAACCAGGGGCCATGGGGCTTCCACGCTGCTGGAACAACACTCTGTGCTATTTCCCTAAGTCACACCTGAGATCTTACCTATCTTCCTTCACCAGTTAGTTATCTTTGCATAAATAGAAGCCTTGTGTTATATTTATTTATACACACATATAAGTTTGTGCAGCAAATAAATAGTACACTTGCAATTTATACCCAATAATACATTTAAACATGAAAATATACATAGAAATATGGTAAAATTCTCTTTATTAATTCTTCCAACAGTTATAGACTCGACCTACCCTGCGCACTCAGCTGCAGGGGTTCGTGCACTCAGTTGTGGACTACTAAGCCTCTGCACACTTAGCTGCAGAGCCTTCTCCTACTCTACAGCCCAACAGAACACTTTACACTTCGACTCAATCTCTTAGACACATCATGCTTATATTATTTTCTATTTTCTATGTGCTATCTTCTACACTTAGAGCCTCGCTCTATTTATACAATCCCATGGTCTGGTAGATCTATCGAGCCGACAATACATTACAAAACAAGGGCGGACAACCCGGTCACTCTATTATTACTTCGCGCTCCGTGACCACAATTCACGGGGCTTTTACAATGGACTTTGTCAAAACTTGGGCTTTATGCCCAAAAATGCCTTGGGGGGATTCCGCGCCCAACACACTTCCTGCACCATTGCCAAACTAACCATCAAGAAGCGACGCATTTATACTCTGCTTCCTACCCCTAGTCGACCTTGGGAATCCATCTCCATGGATTACATGTTAGTCCTTCCTTCTACTAAAAATGGCAATGAATGTGCTTTTGTGGTTGTTAAAAGATTCTCGAAGATGGCCATTATGGTGGCCTGTATGAAGAATATCATAGCAGAAGCCACTGCTAAACTCTTATTTGAAAAAATGTGGGTACACTTTGGGATCCCACAGTCTATCATCTCAAATTGGGATAGTAGGTTCCTCAATACATTTTTGTCCAATCTCTTGTCGATGCTGGACACCAAGCTTACTAAGTCCACAACTTTCCATCCCCAAAATGATGGCCAGACAAAGGTCGTCAATACGATGATCATACAAATTTTGCGAATGTACAACTCAAAGCATCCAAGCTCATGGGATGAGAGCCTCCCCTATGTCTAGAATAACTATAATAGGGCTCTCCACATATTGAATGGCCAGAACCCTTTTCAAGTGGGCTTGGGAATCCATCTACTATGCCCCATTGATGTGGCCATACCATTTGCAACTACTCAGGCAGATTCGGCTCATCTCTAATTCGAAGCTGATAAGGAAAGCAACTTCATTGTGCACATCCAACATAGATTCCAGTAGGTCCACGAAATTATGGAGAAATCAAATGCCAAGTAGAAGCGGCGACCTGATCAACATTGGGTGCCGTAAAAGTTTGAGGTGGGCAACAAAGTCTGGTTGCATTTCCAGAAGGAACGCCTTACTGAAGCCTATCGGAAACTTAGACCACTCTGATATGGTCCTTACACCATTGCCAAGGCTATGGGAGACAATTAATTTGAGCTCAGCATTCTCCCATTCCTTGGCCTGCACCTGGTGTTCAATGTGGACTGCCTTCGACCATACTTCCCACCATTGCTCAACACATCAGACATTGTAGAAGAACTCACATCTATAGAGTTAAATCTAGATTGCATGGAATAAACCACAATTTATTGGATCAAGGACACATAGATTAAGAACACCTGAAAGCAAAGGATCCAACTATATCAAGTTGTCAAAGCAAGCCAACTCCTTCACCAATGTTATTGGCTCACTAGGGGCCAAGTTCAATAGAGGTTTCCTCATCTCATGGAGGAATTGAACATAATGGGGACCATTGCTTCCTAAGCAGGGTGGAATGATCCACATGGATATTGGTGGCCACCTGCCTATTCCACTTGGACCCCCACCATTGTTTCTTTCAGTTTTTTAGTTTCCATATTTGTAGCACAATTTACTATTTTTGGCATTTTTTTCGCGTCCTGAACTTCCGGAGCCATTTTGAGGCCCAAAATGACGCTTTTGGAGGAAACCAGGACCAACATGGGTCATTAACTGATGTTAGTCATTCCAAATTTGTAGCTCTCAGATAGATATTTCTAACGAGGTATTGAGCCTATCAAATGGAGATCATATGCCAAAGTTACGACCCCAGGAAATTGATCTACCGATTTACCCTAACGGGGCCCATAGTTTGGAACTTCATCTCCTAGGGTTAGTTTTTTGGATGTTTAGGGTTTTCTATTGTTTCTCAATAATAAATAGGCCTTTGAGCCTCATTTTAACATAGTTCATAGGCATGTAGCTACCATATCTCTTCTTAGAGATAAGCTACCATCACCCGAGCTAGTCTTATTTCCATTATGTTTGTAAGAATATTTCAGTATTTGTTATTAATGAAATGAAGTGTTATTCCTACTGCATCTTTGTATTTATGGTTATATCTGTAATTTTTTGTGTTCCTATTTAAATCCAGATCAGTGTTATCAGAGCATTCTTCCTTTTCTCTTTTTTTTTTGCATGGCCCTAACAAGGTCAGGATATAAGGAGTTAGGGCTCGATCTAGTTGAACCTTTGCAAGATCGGCCTCTCAAACCCCGACGACCGCCCATGGGGGAAGAAAAGAGAGATGAAAGGGAAAGAGATCCTATCAAAATATTGCTCGAGGAGGCCCTCGAGAAACAAAGGAACATGATGATGGATAACTTCCCTTATATCCTTCAACAATTGACCACCAGCTGCGCATCCACATCCAGCAGCCACTTTGAAGGCTCAACTCCTTTTAAGGTACAAGTAAACATTGACATTCCCATATTTGAGGGCCAAATAGATGTAGACACCATAGATAAACGGTCAAATCTGCTAGACGGATATTTTTCTTTTCATGATTTTCCCAGCCGAGAAAATATTACTTTTTCTCTTCTCAAAGGTGGCCCCATAGTGAAGGACTAGTGGGAAACCTACTGTGAGCAGAAGGATGAAAGTAAAAACTCACTATTTTCATCCACACCCACTTGGAATTCATTCTGGGATGTCATCAAGGAGCAAACTACCATGTCAAGAGCTATGAGGATAAATACATAAAGTGGACAACGTTGCAGAAGGGAAGGGACTAGGATGTGCCGTAGTTTACCAATGTTTTTCATACCCTTCACACGAAGTTGGCTATAAAGGATCCTGAGAAACATTTGGTACTCAAGTACCGTGGCTGCCTACACAGGTACATCTAGGATGAGATGGAGTTCATGGAAATCTCCTTGCTTAGCGCGATGTAGCGATACGCCATCAAGATCGAGTAGAATTTTAGTAGAAGAAGTGATACTTTGGATCTACAAATCCAAAGCAAGGGAAAGGTGCCCCCAAATCGCAAAACAAAGGACAAAGCCAAGTCAGGGTAGCCCAGGACAACCTGCCAAAGCCATAAGCAAAGAAAAACACCGTGAAGCTGAAGAAGGACATGGGGAAGTGGTGTGAGTTCCATAAGGTTTCCACTCACAACGCAAGTGAGTGTTGGGCCAAGCAATCACTGGTGGTCGAGCTGAAGACTTCAGAATTAGATGCATGTTCCGACTCTGAGTTAGAACCCAACAAGGGGAATGAAAAAGGGAAGTAAATTATCTATGAGGATCCCCATGCCACCATTCCCACCACGAAGATCCAGATCTAGGAACCCGCAGATCCAGAGGAGGAGGAGTGCCTCTTCCACTCCTAGATGTGGGGAAAGGGTTCATCGCTATAGTTCATTGTAGACAGTGGGAGCCAAAGGTATCTCATTTCAATAAGGGTCATGAAGCATCTTTTCTTACCAACCACAACACACCCACAATCATACACCATTGGGTGGCTTCACCAAGGATGGGATCTTTGCGTGAGCCAGCAATGTCGCCTTCCATACAACATCCAACCCTTCACGGATGAGGTATTATGTGAAATTTCTCCCCTTGATGTTTGTGATGTATTGTTAAGAAAACAATAATTATGGAAGCGATATGTTGTGTATGAGTCAAGGCCTTGCGCTGTTATTGTTACTTTGGGAAATAAGTTATACAGGATACCAGAGGTAGCACCACCTATCGCAATCTCTTTGGTTACTACAAAATAATGCAGTAAGCTCATTTCCAAAATCGGGAAATTTGTTTTCTTGATGATACACCCTCGGGAAATGAAGAAGATGGTGGTAATGAACTCCAAACAGGGCCCCTTCGTACAACAACAATAGATGGACAAGGTCGTGGTGGAGTACAAGGACATCTTCACCTCTCTCGCAGGGGTGCCTCTGCACTGTCAGGTCAAGAACTCCATCGATCTGACCGCAGGTGTGTCGTTTCCCAATGGAGAATGACAAAATCAAGAGGCAGATTCAGGAATTGTTGCAGAAAGGTCACATCCAATAAAGTTGATTTCCCTGTGGGAGCCCGATCGCGTTGGCACATAATAATGATGGGACTTGGAGACTCTGTATTGACTATGAGGTGTTGAACAAGATCACAGTCTAGAATAGGTATCCGATCCCACACATTGATGACCTTTTTGACCAACAGAAGGTGGAAAAATATTTTAGCAAGATCGACTTGAAGTACATATATCACCAGGTACCATTCGAACCCTCTCATGTGTGGAAGACACCATTAAAAGCCAAGGAGGGCCTTTTCGAATGGTTTGTTATGCCTTTGGGTTGACGAATGCTCCTGCAACCTTCATGAGGATTATGGATGACATCTTGCGGCCATTCACCAACTCATTTTTAGTGGTATACCTAGATGACATCTTGATCTTCAGCAAGAGTTGGGAAGAGCACCTCCACCACATCCAACATGTTCTCCAAACACTGCGACAACACAAGTTGGGTGCCAATTTGGAGAAATGCACTTTTGGCATGACCCAGGTTCAGTATCTGGGATACATTATTGATGAATGGGGGGTGCATGTGGATCTAGCCAATATCCAAGTCATTCGGGATTGACCAACACCAACCACTCTAACAGAGCTCCGCAACTTTTTGGGTCTTACCAATTTCTATCGCAGATTCATGTTAGGATTCTCTCATATCACTTAGCCCTTGATTCAAGTCATTGAGGGAGGAGTGAAAGAAAAATTCTTTTGGTCTGAATCTCAACAGAAAGCATTCATAGAGTTGAAACATCACCTCTTCTCTACACCAGTGCTCACATTACTAGACTTGCAACAATCATTTGAGATCGAGATAGATTCCTTTGACTATGCTATTGGGGAAGTCCTTACTAAACAGGGCTATCTAGTGGCATATCACATTGAGACACTTTCAGACACAGTACAGAAGTATCCCACCTATGACAAATAGATGTATTCCATTGTGCTGGCCTGCGACAATGGAAGCATTACATTTTGGGGAAGGAAACAGTCGCCACACAGACCACCAACCCTTGCAGATCATACAGATGCAAGGGAAGTTGTAGAATGATCGCCATCAGAAGTGGTCCACATACCTACAACAGTTCCATTTGAATATCAAGTATAATAAGGGAAGCACCAGTAATGATATAAATTGCCTCAGTCGACCACCAATCATGGCGTTAACCACGGTTCTCAACTCTTGTGGGCACGAGACTTCTGATTTACCAGTTCTATACAAAAGAAACACAAAATTCAACCACACATACTAGACACTTATGGAGGGTCAAAAATTTCCAGATTTTCACCTCGAGGATGCTCTGGTATGCCACTTGGGACACCTTTTTTTTCATTCAAGATAGCATGCCAAGATGATTTGGGAAGCGCACTATAGCCGTGTCGCTGAGAATTTTGGGGTCAAGAAAATGGTGGTAGTACTGCAAAAGTATTTCTATTGGTTGAATATTTGACATGATGTTGGGAAGTACATTAGATCCTGCACTCCTTGTGCCATTGCAAACCCACCATCAAGAAGTAAGGCCTTTATACTCTGCTTCCTAACCCTAGTAGACCTTGGGAATCCATCTCCATGGATTACATGTCGGTCTTTCCTTCTACTAAGCATGGAAATGACTATGTTTTTGTGGTCATCAATAGATTCTCGAAGATGACCATTATGGTGTCCTGTAAGAAGAATATCACAGTAGAATCAACTACTAAAATCTTTTTCAAATGAGTGTAGGTACACCTTGTGATCCCATAGCCTATCATCTCATACCATGATAGTAGGTTCCTAAGTACATTTTTGTCTAGTCTCTTGTCGTTGCTAGACAACAAACTCACTAAGTCCACAGCTTTCCATCACCAAACTGATGGCCAGACATAGGTCATCAACAGGATGATTGTACACATTCTACAAATGTACAACTCAACACATCCACGCACATGGGATGAGAACCTACCCTATATCTAGCATAGCTATAACAGGGCTCTCCATAGCTCTACTGGACACAACCCTTTTCAAGTGGGCTTGGGATTAAAACCACTATGACCCATTGATGTGGCCATACCATTCGCAACTACTCAGGCAGATTCGGCTCATGTTTAGTTCAAAGCTGATAAGGCAAACAACTTCATTGAGGACATCCAACATATCCACCAGTAGATCCATGATAGTCTGGTGAAATAATATTCCAATTACAAGAAGTGACATGATCAAAATCAGGTGCCACACATGTTTCAGGTGGGTGACAAAGTCTGGTTGCATTTGCAGAAGGAACGCCTTACTACAACCTATCGCGAACTCAGACCACTCCAACATGGTGCTTACACCATTAGAAAGGATGTGAGAGACAATTCAGTTGAGCTCAACATTCCCCCATTCCTTGGCCTACACCCAGTGTTCAATATGGACTGCCTACGACCATAATTCCCATCATTGTTAGACACATCAGACATTGTAGAACAACTCACACCTATAGAGTTAAATTCAAATTGCATGGAACAAGCCACAACTAATAAGATCATGGAAATGCAGATCAATAACACCCCACAACAAATGATCCAACTATATTGGGTTGTCAAAGCATGCCAACTCCTTCACTAGGATAAGTGGCTCATGAGGGACCAAGTTCAGCAGAAGTTTCCTCATCTCATGGAGGGACTCAATGCAATGGGGACCATTGCTTCTAAGGGGGGAGGAACTATATAGGTGGATATTAGTGGCCACCCACCTATTCCACTTGGACCCCCACCATTTTTTCTTTTCTATTTTCAATTTTTTTATTTGTAGCACAATTTACTATTTTTGGCAGTGTTTTTGGGTCTTGAACTTCCAGAGCCGTTTTGAGGCCCTAAACGACATTTTTTGGGGAAAAATGGGACCAACATGGGTCATCAACCAATGCTTCTCATTTAAAAGTTGTAGTCCTTGGATATATATTTCTAACGAGGTATTGTGCCCATCAAATGGAGATCGTATGCCAAAGTTAAGACCCGATGAATTAGATGTACCAATTTACCCAAACGAGGCCCATAGTTTGGCGCTTCAACTCCTATGGTTAGTGTTTTGGATGTTTAAGTTTTTCCATTGCTTCTCAATAATAAATAGGCCTCTGAGCCACATTTTAACGCAATTCAGAGGCATGTAGCCGCCACATATCTTTTAAGAGATAAGCTACCATCGCCCGAGATAGTCTTATTTCCATTCTGTTTGTAAGCATATTTCAATATTTGATAATAATTAAATGAAGTGTTATTTCTACTGAATATTTGTATTTATGGTTATGTATGTAATTTGTTGCATTCCTATTTAAATCCGGATCATGCATTTTGAGTTTATGCCTCAAGACATTTCCTTTGCAACATCTGGTGCAATTCCTAGTTATAAATGATAAAGAGAAAATGATTTTTCAGAATTATTAATTGTAAATAATGAGAATATTAATATAAAAAATTATTTAAAAACACATAATGAACTTTTATAATTATTAATTATAAATGATAAAGATAAAAAAGATTCCCATTATGTACAGTCAATAATTTTGTAGAAATAGGTTGCCACTATTCTACTTGGTAGAACTAGTATTGTATAAATGCCACAAGGGCCAACATGTCTCTGCAGTGCACCATACCACTTGGGCTAATTTCCTTTGACAAAGATAATTTATAGTAAACTATTTTCTAGTGTTTTATTATTAAAACATTAAAATATATCTTAAGTTTTATTTTTGGAGTATCTCAAGGTTTATATACTAGTTTTCTTTTATCCTATTTTAAACGATGTTGAATTTAATACAATAATACATGTATAATGATGAACAAGTTATGTAGGGTAGCTTATTCCATGCTATTCAAGATAAAATTTATATTATGAGAAAAATTCCATAAAAAATTATAATATGGGTTTATACACAAATGGAATCCTATAGTGTTTCTTTGGGAGGAACTATGTGAAATGGATAAATTAATCGCTTGCTCAGACACATGGATTTGCATATATTTCGCTGGGTAGTAACCATAGTATGGCTAGACATGTATATGAAGTAGTTATCCACATAAAATTATATTGTACAAATGCAGTAATAAGAACTTATTGTCCAATCAAATGTATGAAAATTAGTTTTTTTAATAATATTGAAAAATAAATATTTATTTTTAAAAGTTAAACATTATAAGCTGCATTGGTCAATGCTAAACTAATAATGGTCAAAAATAAAATTAATTCCTAGAGCCCTTCCTTGGCAGGGATTAATAACATGTTGTTATCAATTATCACAACACTTTCATGCTGGGTAGAATGTGAATTTTATATCAATGGTAATTTCATTTATAAATAGTCCCCATGGGAACTCACTTGGCAAGCCTATGAAAATGCAATATAAATGTAAGTTCAAGGTCCCATGTAAAAGTTCCCCAAAATGTCTAACTTGTGGTTACATATTGGTGGTGGTACAATTCACCTAGGGTTTATAGTGGTAGTGGTTGGAATCAACCCATGTTAGGTGAGTACAAGCCCAATCCAATTGTTGAGTCCTCTAGTGAAAAAAATTGCTTCTATAAATTGTTAGGCCAAGGAATGACTCTCGATTGTGTGATTTCATTGATGATAATAGAGCAACCTTTTGTTTTCATATTCCAAGAATGGCTCATATTCTAACTACTCATAATCCTTTTATTTACATGTTTACAATACTTTCACCCAATCCTCATGCATTACATGTCTAAAATCACACCCACCACCGCGCGCCCCCCTCCCCCCCCCCCCCCCCCCACCCCCCCGCACCAAATCTAGAGGGGTGTTTGTGAGTCCAATCATCATTCTGATTTTTTTTAAATTTTGTCTTCCAATTACTTTGTGGAAGACATATACATTTTGCTCATTTTTGGAGCGATGTCTTAGACAGGTACTCTTAGCCTATATATATTATTAAATGAAATGATATTTTATGTTATATTTTTGGTTCAATCATGGAATTTGGAATTATCATCCAACATAATTGAAAAATATTATCAATCAAAAGGGGAGTGGAGTTCACTTATTCCTCTTGAAATTCTTCAAAAAAAATTCTAAGCCACACAATCTCCTTTATTTCTTCTGCAGTTGCCTCATAGTCTTCCTCTACTATGGAATATCCTAGAGATGACTATTTGAGGGACCTCTAAGAGTCGACTCTTTATCCAATAATCATAACATAGCCTGAGGTAAACATTTTTCAATTTTTGAATCAAAATATCCAATTAAAAATAAGTCGTCCACTTATGAATATTTGAGTCCAGAGTATTGAGTTTCTTTAAAGTACTTTAGAATTCTTTTTGTAATAGACAAATGTCCTTCACAATAATTTTGAATAAACCTGGAAAGAATTCGAAAAACAAATATAATATTTGTTCTCATAATGGTGAGGTAGATAATACTTCCCTCAAACTATCTCTACTTAGTTTCATCCTCAAATTCATTCACTTCTTTAGGTGTCTTTAGGTGTGAGCTTCAAATTTTGTTCCATCGTAATAAACAAAGGTTTGCATTTAGCTATGCCAGACTTGTTCAATAATTTTCCAACGTGTTTATTTTGATAGCTGAATATATATCTATGATGTTGGGTCTATTTAGTGTGCAATTATTAGTGAAGGTGTCCCAAATTTTTCATCCTAACTCCTTGCTTCAACTCTTTCTTTATGCATGCAATGTAGTTTTCATTGTTCTCTATTATCAAAATATCATCTACATATACCAAAATATAGAATACTTTTTCCAAAATTCTTAACAAACATAGTTGCATCATCAAGATTGAAGTGTTTGAAATTTAATTTCAGAAGGTACTCAATGAATTTTTCATACCAGGTTTGTGGTGCTTATTTTAGGCCATATAAAGATTTGATCAATTTGCATGCTTTTTGTTCTTGTCCCTTCACAACAAAACCTTCTGGATGAGACATGAAGAAATTTTATATCATGCTTCCATTCAACAAAGGAGTCTTCAATGTTAGACTTTCATGAACCCAACATCTAGGATTCAGTTCCCAACAACTATTCACAGAATGAATACACAACCAGATTCCTAACACAAAGAATATAGTGCAAGAAAAAAGGATTACTTGATATGAATCACACACACATAAACATATTTCTTCCCAATCACTAGTTCTTCATTAATAAAGTAATCATGAAACTTACATGCGCTCCCATAGCAGGGATAATGTCCCACTAAGAAAATACAATACTAATCACCAACCTCATTTCACTCTCTCGAACCCAACACACGCTCACTGAGAAGCCTCTCTCAATCTTGTGCTCCTATTTTTGCATCTTAGAACCTCACAGTATGCCCAATTTATAACTTTCTTAAGTTAAGATTGATGACCAAAATTAGCTCATCAAGTTAACTGAATATAAGTGACATCACTTTAGTTAATTGTTCTTTCTTTAGCTTTCTCTACTTTAACTCAAGTACAAGTCATAAATTTATATTTCCTTACATGTGCATCTCATGCATGACACATGCAACACATGAACATACGTGCAACTCACTTGCACACTCTTCATGTTGCATGAAATCTCTTAGCGAGGAAAATCAATGTCTTTCTAGTAAGAGCACAAGACTAAGAGTACCATTCGAGCTATAAATCTCAACACTTCCTTTTCACATGAAGACAAATTTCCACCTGAATTTATCTCCAAGCCCATATCAATATATGTAGTTGCTCCCTCTGACATTAAAGCATGTCGTACTACTTGAGTTGAAACCTAAAGTAAGAACCTTTCACACCCAACCATGCTTCGAGGATCCTGCTCCAGAGCATCCATCAATGTCATATCATACTAGTTGAGGCTCCTGGTAGTACTTAAAGAATCACTTTTCCTTGCGAATTTCTCCCTCTCAGAAACTAACACTGATTTTGTATCAAATATTCCCTTGGATACACCTGCAGGTTGTCCCAACAACCTATACTCCTACCCCAGTCTAATGCCAAGCAATACATCTGCATCTAAGGTCACTTCCTTTGAATATAAAAGAACTTGTACTTGGAAAAAAAAAAATCTATATCTGACTTCCTCCAAGGATGATACTAAGAGCACATATACCATCAACCATGGAATAATAAACATCCATGTCACACCCAAAAATCTTCTTGAATCTAGCTATAATCTGACACATCCAACCCCCTACATTGCATGCATGGTGCTAGCTCCATAACTGACATGGAAGTTTGAGTCAATATTTGAAACGTTACGGAAAACTGGTCACATCCTTTTAACATGACTATATTCTCTACTTTCCACTAGCCATAACCTATTTTCCTCATACACAACAATACTACTATGATAAACACAAGTAACTAGAGAAAATTCCTTCTCGAATTTCTCTATAAATTCATCAATCTCAGTTGATGTTTATGTACCCACCTAATCGTCATTATTAATTTTCTTATTTTATGGACATTGGCTCACATAGTGACCAGTCTTGTGACATGAAAAGCACTTCACTTTTCTCATGTCCTTAATGGAAGAAAATCCCCCTCTTTCCTTTACTTTACCTTAGCCCTTTCTAATAAGAGAAAAATTCTCCTCACCATCCTTTCCATCATGTTACCCTAGAGTTTTGGAATGTATCCTTGTCTCTCCCTGTATGAAGTCATCCCATAATGTATCCCAACTGGGCAGATTCTCTCATGTGACAGTCCCATCAACAAAGGCATCCAAATTTGAAGGAAAACCACTCAATCTTGATCTAACCAACTCTTCACTATCAATAGTTTCCCCACTACTGCCAAATCATCTCTAATTTGAGTGGTCATGGTTAGGTATGATGTCATTGTTTTAGTTTCATACATCTTAGTGTTTCTCAGTTTCTCCGTCAACACTATCTTGTTGTTTTGGTTTGAACTTTGGTACAACTTGATTAAGGATGCTTACATCTCATAGGCATAATTCTTCCCTGTCACATGAGGTATAACATGGTCTCTAATGGAGTCCAAGATTATTCTTCTAGCCTTCACATTATTCTTATTAAAAGCAGGCAACTAAGTTGTATTTGTAACAATTGGGATAGTATTTTCCACGATGTCCCACAACTCTTTCTCCTTAAATATAAAAACAATTTGCTCCTTCCACAGGCTAAAATATTTTGCCCCGTCCAACCTGTCATCGTAACGTAGCCCAATAGCCATCTTTGTAAAACTAAACTACAATAAATTTCTCACACTCTACTGATTACCCAAGCTTGTTTCTTGATCCTACTACTTGTTGCTTGAAAATGTTGCTTGTTGTCTAAAAACTTCAAAAGTATAGCAACAATTTTCTTTTAATTAATTCAACACAATCTGTACTTATGTTGAAATTGTTCATGTATCTTGATTACATCATCGCCCTTCTATCTGCACAAACCACTCTTATTTATCGACCTACCCTACTGTATGGTGACTATCATTATGGCCTCTATCAACCTGTTTCTCCCTCAACACATCTCGAGTCCTTACAACTTATGCAAAAAAGTTTTCGACCCTTCTTTGTTTTTTCTTTATCAGCATGGGCCTGCTTATTGGCCATTGGCTCTTGTGGCTCTATTATTGTTGTTGATGGTGTTAGCTTTTTCTTCATGCAATTTTCCTTATGACAGTTTCCTTTACTGCATTGGTGATCCACTCTGTAGCCTCGATTCTTGTTCCTGGGTTTCTTTTCATGATTTCCTACTATCAAATCCCTCTTTTCCTACACCAACTTTTGTTGTCTACATTTCCCCTAACTCCTTGTGATTGACTAGATGACTGGTCTACTTTGATCAAGTCTTGTAAGATGGCCGACAATGTTCGCACCATGACCAATATCAATTACCTACAATTTTTGACCAAAATGTTGCCCCCAATCTTGTATTATACTATCGTTGGGCTCTACCACCCTTTTGAAGCCCGATCTGGATCTGTCTGTGGGTGGTATATTGTCTAGCTTCCTAGATAGTCGACGTTACTACATTCACGTTGATCAACTTGAACTATTTGCTTGGATTCCACACTTCATCACTCCTTTATTCCCAACTGTATTGTTGGATGCCATGACTATGATTGTGCCTACCAATAATCTAGTTGTTGGTTTCCCCCCATGGTTGTCGGTGGCAACTGGTGGCTCAACTGATGTCTGGCTGACTTGTTGATTGACCACCCACATGCCCCTTAGCATTTGTTATTTTTCTATTTTTGTTTTTTTCTTTAAAAAAAAATCAGGATGCCTTTTCTTTTTGTTTTTTAAACGATTTTTTTTTTACTCAAAAAAAAATACATGTAAAGAAAAAATTCTTCTCAGCCCTTAAAGCAAAATATCAACATTTCAAAAAAACCATTCATATGATCCTAGCAAGTTTGGCTTTGGTGATCTGATACAAACCCACACCTATAATTTTGAGATCGATTTAGATTTTATGCTTTAATACTATGTTATACTTTCACGAACCCAACACCCAGTATTCAACTCCTAAACATTATTAACATAATGAATACATAGTTAGATTCTTAACAGAAAAAATATAGCAAAAGAAAAAAAATTATTCAATGTGAATCACACACACATGAACATATTTCTTCCCAATCACCAGTTCTTCATTAATAAATTAATAAGAAAACATACTTGACCTCTCGTGCCAGGGATAATGGCCAAACTAAGAAAATATAATTCTCATCGCCAACCTCATTGCACTCTCTTGGAACCAACACATGCTCACTGTGAATCCTCTCACAATATTTTGCTCCTGCTTTTGTGTCTTAGTGCCTCACATTAGGCTCAATTTATAACTTTCCTAAGATTGATAACCAAAATTAGTCCACCTTGTAGGATAAGGTGCACATCTAATCCATCTTTTGTTATTTCCTAAAATTCATGTATGATATGTTAAGGGTTACGTAGATTAGGAACTTGTTCTTGATAGGCCTTGGACAAGCCTATGAGTTTAATGTTCCTTGTCACTACAAGGGAAGTTCTATCTAAAAAAAGTTGAGAGAGGATGAAGCTTTGGAGCACAATAATCAGAAATTGAAGTCACCTTTGGATTTTCCATTTTGCATGTATCAATAGCCTTCGAGTAGTGAGGTAAAAATGAAAAATATCCCACCATCTATAGTTCCAATTCTTTATAGTATGTCAACTAAATATATGGATGTTTTCTTGTCAACCTTGAAATTTTGTGTTACGGTTATGGATTTTGTGTTACATTTATGGATACACAAATGATATTAAACAACTTTGGTTTTTCCATATATATTGAAAATGATTGCCTTAAAATGGTTTATAGGTTTTTAGAATTTAATATTATGTATTGGGAATATATGAGAAAAAAATTCTTAATAAGTATTAACCTTATTATAGACCCAAAGACTCGAATAAGGATATCTTTAGGATGTCCCAACAAAAGGAAGAATGTTTAGAGGTCTATTTGGAAATATTTTCTTATAATATTTAGAAATATAAATAGAATACACAATATCAAAACACCATTTGCATAAATTTCTTAAAAGGTATTAGAGATGAATATATTGATGCTCTTAATCTTATGGGAGTGGGTTATATTTCTTACTTGGATTTTGCAAAAAATATTTGAGTTATACCTTATGCACAAATATTTTATTTATGTAGGAAGTAGCATTCCGAAGAAAGAGCTAAAGCTAGCAAAGATCAAAGAGATAATCTTCCAAAATCATTAACTAAGATGTAGGAAGTGTGACCAGGATATAATTTGGTAGTTTGTTAGAGAATTTAAAAATCAATCTCTTAAGTATACTTGGCTTACAAATCAATACATTAAAATCCAAGAAGAGAAAAATGAATATTGTCATTTTTTTCTCCTATGTGTACGAAAAATTATTCATTGAGAGAATGTCCATTAGATTATGTTCAACACTATGAAAACTATGTAGAAAAGCATTTAAAAAAACATTTCCCATTGATACCAAAATTGAAAGCAACCTACAAGGAGAAATTGAAGCAATGGAATATTTATACTATGTTGTACCTCGAATTCCTTGGCATCCAAGAGCAATAGTGATCCAGATTTAAATAGGAATGCAACAAATTACAGATATAACCATAAGTACAGAGATGCAACAGAAATAATACTTCATTTCATTACTATAAAATATCGAAATATGATAACAAATAGGAATGGAAATAAACTAGCTAGGGTGATGGTAGCTTATCTCTAAGAAGAAATGTGGCGGCTACATGCCTCTAAACTGTCTTACGATGAGGCTTGAAGGCCTATTTATTGTTGAGAAATAATGGAAAACCCTAAACATCCAAAATCCTAACCCTAGGAGATGAAGCGCCAAACTATGGGTCCCGTTTTGGGTAAATTGGTACATAAACTTCTCGTGGTCATAACTTTGGCATATGATCTCCGTTTGACGCACATAATACCTCATTAGAAAGATCTATATGAGGACTACAACTTTGGGAAGAGAAATATCAATCCATGGACCCATGTTCCTCCTAGTTTCCCAAAAAAAAAAAAAAAAAAAAAAAAAAAGATATATAATATATTAACATATAAATATATATATATAATATATATATATACATATATAATAATATAGAGTAAATATAATATAAATATAAATATACAATTTGTATAAGGCCTCAAAATGGCTCTGAAAGTCTAGGACTCGAAAAAATGTTAAAAATAGTAAACTATGCTACAATTAAGGAAACTGAAAAGCTGAAAGAAACAATGGTGGGGGTCCAAGTGGAATTGGTAGGTGGACACCAATGTCCATGATCCAATCAGTTGCAGCTTGTTCCATGCAATTTGGATTTAACTCTGTGAGTGCTAGTTGTTTTGGAATGTCATATATGTCTAGTAATGGTGGAAAGTATGGTCGAAGGTGGTCCACATTGAACATTGGGTGCAGGCCAAGGAATGGGGGAATGATGATCTCAAATGCATTGTCTCCCACAGCCTTGGTAATGGTGTAAGGACCATATTAGAGTGGTCTGAGTTTTCGATAGGCTCTGGTAAGGCATTCCTTTTGCAAATGCAACCAAACTTTGTCACCCACCTGAAACTTGTGTGGCACACGATGTTGATCATGTCACTGCTTGTACTTGGCATTTGATTTCTCCAAAATGTCATGGACTTGTTGGTGAATATGTTGGATGTGCTGAATGATTTTTTTTGCCTTATCTGTTTCGGACTAGACATGAGCCGAATCTGCCTGAGTAGCTGCAAATGGCACGGCCACATGATTCAACTTAATAACATGAATCTCACCTTGATAGGGTTTGATGTCCACTTTTCTTTTCTTTAAACAAAGGTTTTCAAGGAGTGATGGAACTAGAATTTGGTTTCTCTTTATTAGGCTTATTTACATCTCCTTTTTTTGTCTCCATTATCTATTGATTTCTCATCCAGTCCAACTTCTGATCCAAATCCATTGACCCCCTAAAATATCAAAAATTGCTTAGTAGAGACACCATAAGGAGGACCACATTGTAAGATATATCAATGATTTTCTCTCCAATCCTCATAAATATCTCTTCTATCGGATCTCAACAGTTATTATCAATGGGCTCATTAGCCATGGCTAGGGTTATGTAGCTTCCTTCTTAAGCTAAATCTTAGATTTTGCAACTTTCCACAAATATCCCAAAGAAAATTGTTTTGATACCAATATGATCTATAAACTATTGTGGATATCATACTGAAACAATTCATAGAAACATGTAATATTCTAAGAATACTATATTATGCAAATTGTTTCCCTGAATCCAAAATTAATTATTCCTTGCTTAGTTCTTAAATCTATGAAATAATTAAAATGAAAAGAATAAATAGAAAATGGACACACCATCAACACAAAAGAACATAAGTTGTACCACAAGAAAGTGAAAATGGGAGAAAGCCCAATTAGAAGGTGAAACATATATGACATACTCTCTTTTTTTGCGGTTATGAAATGGAAGTAGAAATAAATGGAGCACTCCTTGTGGAGTTACTTTTGGATATATGGCCTAAATGGATACCACACAGTATTCTTACTCTTCTATTATGCTCTCAAATCTCACTCCTAGATGCTCTACTCAAATATGGAACAAGCACAATACCAAAGAATGGAACCCTCTCTCTCCCTAGTGGATCAATATTTAACATAACATGTTGATTGTCCAGGGTTAGTATTTTTGCATGCTTCAACCCTCAATTGGTATTAGGTTTTTTTACCTTCTAGGATATTTGTGAATGTTCACACATGGCTAGCCCAACATATGTGAGTAATGGGGAGCTTGATGTGGCATCCACTTAATACTATGGTGGTCATGAGGTAAGTCAACTTGTAGGAAGAGTAACTTAACAATAGAGCTCTGATTGAGCTGAATTTTGCACTGTTGGAAAAATATATCAGTGTGTAGAGTGCAATTAAGGGGTTGAGAGCCTTGCTTGCAAAATTTTCACCATAAAAAAATCGATTTGATCCCTCCAAATAGCTCTAGAAGATTTCATGCCCCAAATGTTTGAGTTAGCAATGACCATTAAAATGGGATATCCAAAACAACTACTTCAATTTTTCCATGCAAAGAGTACTACGATAAAAAATTATATAATGGTCCATTATGAATAAGAATGAATGGTCAACTGTTCCTTATGCTTCAAATTAAAGGCATCATAAATACCATATGTTTGATGTTGTTTAATTCTAGGCTAACCTCATATCATATTGAACTTCACCTTAACTCAACTTTCCAACCATCTTGGCAACTTGCTTTATCTAGAGTGGTTGGGAGGACTATTGTCATCCTCCCCACCCATGTTCAATTCTCACAAGTGATATGTTTAACTCATATTAAGTATATTATTGTAATTACCTTGACCCGTGAAGAATATGTTACCCTACATGTTGGAGGGTGGGTTGCTTTGTGACATGTAAAAAATAAACTTACCAATTAGCTAAAAAACAATGTTAACGACCCCACACAAATGCATACCATTAAAGTATCCATCTCTATCTAAACTACTCCTTATCAAAACGATAAAAAACATATCATTTTCTAAATCACACGCATTTAATTTATAAACAACTAGCTTCTTCACAATCATCATGTGTCATTATCCATTGATACCGATTAATTTTGTCCATCTTAATGTTAGTCAATTCTTACTCACTAAGTCTAGCACCTCATGCATGGTTGTTATATCATTTCCAATTAAGGACTCTTGTTATGAAATTAGTTCGACTAGAATAAATATCACAATAGTATGAAATTATGTTGGGAAAAAGGCAATGTTATGCAATTACTTAATTGATGCTTAGATTTAGGATATAAAATTGTGTTAGTTAATTGATACTTAGATTTAAGATATAAAATTATGTTAGATAAGAAGCCATGGAAATTTATAGTTTTCCACTTGACCATTGTTTTCATTTTGAAAGGTCTTCTCGATGGTTACTCAGTATTTATTCAATATTCAGTGGTACACACATTCCATATAACAAAGCCACCTATAACATATAAAGTAGTAATTTCGTGATGGAAGCAACACATTGTGAGGTTCAAGCCCCACTCCTACATGTTTGAATGATCAGTGGATATTCCTATATAACATATAAAGTAATAATTTCATGATGGAAGAAACACATTGTGAGGTTCAAGTCCCACTCCTACATGTTTGAATGATCGGTGGATATCCCTATATTTAGAGTTTTGTCGAGTGGAATTTTACTTGTTTCGAAGAAGCTCACCATGTTGTTGTATGTTTGATTTAATGTTGAACATTATTAACCAAACATTAATCAGGGAAGTTGGCTATAAAAATATGCAAAATTTAATGTTGAACATTACTTTATTACTACATAGCAATTACATATAGGTTTGATTCCTTTATATTAGTTCATCGGTAGAAAAGAAAATTGTGTGTTTGCAAAGTTCAACTTTGGTTTTGGGTTTGCCCAAAGCAGATAAAAGTATGAAAGAAAATTGTGTGTTTTCAAAGTTCAACTTTGATTTTAGGTTTGCACAATGCAGATAAAAGTATGAGTGCTTCCCCATTAAGGCTTCAAAACTCGAAATACTGACATTTTCCCAACACATTTAACACAACTAGGAGGATGATGCAATTTTCTTATTTAATAATAAATGAAAAAAATATATAAACCTGGTAAACTATCAGTGTGGGCGGGTCAACAAATATCTTGTGTGCATCGTTGGATCTGACTAGGAAAGTTTCAGATTTCTCACTCCCAGCAAATCTCCTATAATCAGGCATAAGAGCCGTCAGATGAGAGCAAATCCACGAATATAAAAAATAGAATCTCAGTGATATACATGTGTTTTTTAAAACGTGTTAGAAAACATGCATAAATGAATTTAGCTAGTAAAAATTGAACACACAGCTTTGCAGAACAAAAGCACTAAAAAAAATCGAAAAAACAAAAGAATGATTCATTAGAATGTACAACATCACACCGTGATAGGATAAGTGTTGGTAACCCCTCTTTTACATTACAGATGCCTGAGTAAAATTTAAGGATGAGGCCGTTTATGGTGAGCAATTGGAGCACAACCATGGCAGTGAGTTTATTAATACTAATGTTGGACTTAGCGATAATATCGGAATTATTGGGATAATATTGTTAAAACCAATTTTGACAGCGCAAAAAATCGTACTTTCAAAATTATTATGATAGTTTCAATTTATTTTGATAATTGTGATGTTTTAGGTATTTATGGCAATAATTTTGAAATTATTGCTCAGGTTCTGTCAGTTTCATTTGTAAAATTATTTTTGTTTTTTACTCTTTATTTTTTTTAAAGGGAGATAAGGAAGCTATGAGATGGGGACCAATAAATTTCATGTTATCGAGCCATTAATGAACGGCGGGTGTATATGTCCACCGTTCGATTTTGCTAAGGCCAAAACCGAAATGGTGGCATATACACCGCCGTTCATCAATGGCCCGATAGCATGGGAAATATGGCTCGCCCTATGAGATTAAGCTATGAGGATATTGTGATTATTTTATTTTTTAAAGGGAGATAAGGGAGCTATGAGGATATTGTGACTATTTTTATTAGACACATCAGGATAAGTTTATTGTAGGATGATATGGAATTTAATAGTTTTCATATTTTGTAGGCTTGCAATATTTCTAATAGATTTTGTGATCTATTATGTGATGTATGGAAATATGGAATTTTCATTTACTCAAGAGCATAAGCCATTTATGTATTTTGATATTGGGTAATGATTGTTGAACTTCTATGACATGATTTTAGTAAAAATGTATTATTTACTTAAGTTTTTTTGGATTTTGTCTTTAATGCATGTAGAGTGATTATGATTTTGATGTTATTTAGCTATTTGTTGTAATATGAATTTTTTGGGCTCTAAACATAGTTTAGATCATTTTTGTTGATCCATTTTGATTCAAAGATGGATTTCGCTTGGTGTTATTTTAGTTATATGCATATATATTATAGACATGAGAAAGTTTGCAAATTCGTGTATAATAATTTAAATAATTTATATATTTTTTGGTTGACATATGGTTTGGTTTTGATAACATTGCTAAGACTGTTTTGACTATTTTCATTGCCATGATTCATTTTATAAGATATATTTATTTTTATTTTGATATGATTTAGTATCATTTTGTCAAATCTTATGACTTAAGACAAATATCATATTTCAATATCAATGTTTTATAAGTCAAAAATTTGGGAAAATGATTACTATTTATTGTGTGTGTATATATATATATATTTATGAATAATGATTGATATTGTCAATACTTTAAATTTGGAAGTCCAAATAATAAATTGTGGATAACAATGAATATAACTATCTCTTTAAGGTCTCATTAAATTAGTAACCAGTCACCACATTTTTAAAATTTATAGATACTATATAATCAATATATTTGAATTTAAGAATTTCTAATTGATCCCTATTTTAAAATCAAGCACAAATTGAAGTCAAGTGGGCTTGCTATGAGCTAACTAATATGAAGCAAATTTTAAAGTATTTAAAAAGTAAATAAATATAAATGCACAAAATTCATCTATACAAAAATGCAATGACATGCCACCATGTGGCTCTTGTTAATTAATCATTTAATTAATCATTTAGTAATCAAATTGTGATTATAAAAAAGTTGTGTATGACTAAAGTTATTGTTTCATTTATGTCAACTCTCATTTTAAGTGAATATATGGTTGTGCCAAGAGCCACTTTACAATTCTATAGAGAGGAAATATTGTAATGATTTTAAATAAGTGTCAACACTTAAAAGTTAGCTTAATATATGAGATGTTGTGTGTCCATAAAATGAAGAATTAAATTATTAATAATAATAAAACATAATATCTACTTAATTAATAATAATCAATATAAATTGAATCAATTCTAATTTGGTATCCAATTGTAATTTTTTGTTTTTGTTAACAAGATTCCATACGACAATTTTTTATGGTAAAATAAAATTTAATATACATATCACAATAGGAATATTTAAGCAATAAAATATCATATTTAAATAACCATCATATTCAAAATATATAATTAATAAGCATATAAAAATTAAGATATTTCAAATATTATAATTAAATAGGTATATAAAAACTAAGAAATTTAATTAATACATGTATATAAACAATTAAAAATTTATAAATATAGAAATGTGAAATACTTATTTAAGATAAATAGCATAATAAAACTAACATACAATTTAATTACATAAATTAAAATAACAATTCATATTCGTACTTATTATATTTGAGAATTTCATACTTAAGTTTAATTAATAAACATATAAAAATATATTTACATCAATGTTTTTTAGTGATGTATTTATCTAATTTTTATAAATATTGTTATTGTGATACTAAAAAGTTAAATTGAACTTATAAAATATGTCAAAAAATAAAATTGATTTTTTTTTATAACATAACAAAGAATAAAATTAAAAATAATTATTTTCTTTGTA
>APFE031519021.1:125978-187105 GCA_000404065.3 Pinus taeda | reverse complement strand
ATTCTTGATCTATTAATTTTTAAAAAGAATCAAATATTTCAAAATGCAAATTTTTCCTCAAATTACACTTAAAAAAAAAACTTGCATCTTGAGAAATTTAATCTTTATTTACACTTGGTAGATCCAAGATTAACATGCTAGTTTATTTAAAAATAATGTATCCGAAAAAAGGAATCATTATGAAATTTAATAGTTCAAGTCATATTGATCTAATGTGATATGACAGAGTTGGAGACGTTCTTCTCAAATTCATGGATGAAAAGGTTTGATATTGTATAACTTGAGTTTAAAATTTCTCATTTATTCTTTAACATTTAGTTTTTATTAATATTATTTGAATATTTTTTTTAAGCTTGGCAGGACTACATTTTAATCATGTCCAATATACACCTTGATCGGGCCGGGGAATTGAGTCGGTAACTTCATATCAAGGAGTAGCTTAAGAGAGCACCTAATCACATCTATCGAAGAATCTGTGGACAATATTATTTGACTATTTGAATAAATATTGTTATTAATATTATTTGGAATAATTTAGATTATGAATTTTGATTATGTTTTAAATGTCTTTATTTTTATTCTTTTTTAATTATATTTTTGTTTTTAATATTTTATATGTTATATTTTATAAGATTTTTATGCAGATAAATATATTTAAGATAAATCTCAGATGGAGTGCTTTTTCAAGCAAAAGGTGGGGATGGGTTGCCATTGTCCCTCCTAGCTATGTGGTTGGCAGACATGCTAGCACACCCCCGCAAGAGAATTAATGTCTTTTCAAGTATTAACATCTCGCCTAAGGCAAACAGTAACCACATGTTCAATCCCAAGACCATGCATCACAGACACCTTACGAAACAATTGCTCTGTTGGTATGGTCTAGTCCCCGCATGGGAAATGGATAGTATTCACTTGCTTAAAACTTAGGTCCCCCCCTTAGTGCAATCATGTCTAAACTCTACTACTGGCCACCTTGCCTCATGGTATGTCACTCCATCCTTTTTTCTAAGCTCCTTCCATAGAGGCCTTTGGTCGAATCACCTCAGTGAAGCTTCGTCAGGCCCTATCGCAATCAACTTCCTTATCTTTTGAAATTAGAGTTCCAGTTCTAATATTCGGCGGTTTTGGTGTTGCTTGGCTACGTTCTTTCCACCCCTCTAGTTTTCAAGTTCAGGTTGGTTGTTTCCATTTCTAGACTTATCGTCTTGGAATGTAGGCTGGAATGCTAGGTTGGAAGCAAGAGATAGCAGTAAGGTCATCACCTCCTCCCGCAACAGTAAAATTTTGGTAGCACTCCCTAGTTTGACATCCTTAGCTTTGTACAAATTTTATCCTTGTGTTTAGTATTGTTATCCATTCCTCCCTGGCTAGTTTTTTTTCTGTTAAAATTATCTTTGGGCTCTATCTGCTCCTCAATTTATATACCCCTCTTTCCCTCCACTGCCAATCTATTATTATTCTTTGTCCTCTATCTTGTGGTGGCTTGGTCCTTAGCGTAATCCTCCTTGGCCAACTCGTAATTTTATCTCTCCCTTCTTCACGTCCTCTCTTCTCCCCCATCGATGGTTGGTTGCTTTTCTTCTCCCCCTCTTTTGAAATGCCTTGCATTCCTAGTTATGTGTCAGCTTCCCTTTCTTCCATGGTTCCCTCTCCTGAAGTAAACACCCACTTGTTCGCATTCTCCTCTGTCCTTTTCAGTATCAACACTTGGTTTGGAGTCATGCCTCGTCAATGCACATGAAACCACCAAGTGGCGACCTACTATCAAGAACATACCTCTCAAGGACACAATTGTACAACATAGGATACATGAGTTTGTTTACTAGTTTCCAAACCTCACCTTGGAACCCATCTAGGAGGAACTTGCTCGCTTGCAAAGCGAAGGGACCTCCCATCGAAAACAACTTTCGAACACCAAAGTTTTGGTGGACCTAGTTGACTAGGTACCTAATGTTAGGATCACCTATGGCAAGATCAACCTGATGTGAGCACAAGGTTAACATCCTTAATTCCTTGAAGCACCTCCACAGGCATCTAAGGGACATTGATCAGAGTATCAGCCACTTTGAGTATCATTTGGGAAATCCTCCACTAGTTGGCAACACCCACAACAACACAAAAGAACCAATTTAGATGGTTGTTATAGATTCAGACTCCTATACTTGTTTGTTGTGTTCACATCCATTTTGCTTTTGTATGAAATAGTTCTATCTCTAGACCAATTTGGCTAGTTTTTTTGTGTCTACACTCTCTACTCATTTTGTAATGCATGATCTCACTTGCCTCTCGATGCAGAGTGCACTTTCAGCCATGGTCTAGTTTCCCTAGTGAAAGACTACCTTAGTATCATTGGTTTATCCATATAAATCTTAGTTGGGAAATAAATACAATATTTATCTATATGATTAAAAAATTAAAATTAACATAGTGATTTAAAAAATTAAAATTGACATTCACTATGTATATATGTGTATAATATAAATACATAAATAATGTTGATAAAACTTAAATAACATCTTAAATAAAGCTTTCTATTTAATCGAATAATTATTCCATTGAAGGCTTCCCCGTCTTCGTATCTTCTTGATTCCCTCCTGTACAATGCGCACACTTGATTTTACACGGTTGAAAATTTATTAAGGGGTAGAACCTACCTCAATTGAAAAACATTATATAACAAAGACGTTATAGGTTATTGATATTTCCTTTGTTGATTTTTTTTAATGTAAACATATTATTGTCTTATGCAATGACGGATGATACAATTACACGTGGGATGACTCTCATCTAACATCGATAATTTACTTTTGATTTGCAATACAACACCTCGGATGGCTTAACATCGAATACCAATAATGTATTTTGGATTTGTTGGTGTCAATAACGTCATGTTGATTTTACATAATTCAATATTTGTTTAGGGGAGAGTGTATACTGATAGAAAGTGCTTACATAACAAGACATCATTGATCTGTTATACATCGGATAATACGGTGACTCCTTGGATTGGTCACATCTAATACCAATAATGTATTTTGGATTTGTCGGTGTCCACCAGGTCACGTTGATTTTACATAATTCAACATTTGTTAACGGGAGAGGTTACATTGATGGAAATGACGATCATGATTTTTTTACCTCACTAAAAATTTGCTTGGGGAGACCTTACATTACCTTACGTCATGTGGATTCTACATAATCCAAAATTTGTTGAGGAAGAGATTACATTTACATCGATAGAGAGGATTATGATGATTATTATTTGTTGACGTAATTTAAAATTTGTTATAGTAATGGTGGTTATGATCAAAATTTGTGGAGGGGAGAGTTTTGATGAGGATGATAATGATGATAATGATAGATGGTGATGAAGATAATGGTGGAAACGTTAACAATAGTTGCAAAGGCAATGACAATGATCAAAATGGGCAGTGACTGCGACAATGGTGATGATAACTTTAACAACAACGTCTACAACAATGATTATTGTCACAATGACGATGATGGTGGAAGGGATAGTTTACATTGATAGACAGTATGATGATTACGATGATGACATAAGGATATATTCCATTGATGATGATGATGATGATGATGGTGATGATGATGGTGATGATGATGATGATGATGATGATGATGGCGACGACGATGATGACGATGACGACAACGTTGATGATAAGATTATTGAAAATAACGACGATGATGACAATTTTCAAGACCTTGGGCTTGAGTGTGCACGAAGGTGCACCGCAAGCTAGCCTTCACGAGCCCACTGCGAGTTAACATACACAAAGGACAACTGAGGGTGACATCAACATGAGGTATATTGTGCGACGATGAGGGAATTGTGATGGAAATGTGTGCATGAAGGACATTTAGTGGAACAAGAGAGCCTAGGTGTTAACGCCCGACTGAACAAACATGCCTAGACTTGGAATGCGATGGCAGAGAACAGACCAAGGGCTTACACATAGGGATAGCATGCACGACATAGCATAATGAATGGGAATTTATAATAGGACAAGGCGATGGCGTCCATGGTAATGTAGGGCGAATGAGCGGATTATGGTAGCATGGGGAAAACTGACATACGAAGGCATCGTGCAATTGGTGTTTCGCCCACATGATGAAAGTCACCCATGCCCACGAGCAAGTTTGTTGGCAAACAAGTGGAATTGGTTACATGGACATAGGGGTCAAACCAAGTTGGCACGACCAAACAACTAAACGTCAAGGAATGTATATATTCAAGCGAGGCACTTGGTGGAGGGGCAATGAACAAACTTGGTTGAGGAAAACAAGAAGTAAAACTGAAGGTGAAGAACCACAAAAGTAAATAAGCAAACAAAGGAGGTAGAGATGAGTTGAGGCTTCTTCATACGAGCCAAGAGAGGAGGGTGTTTTGGTTTTCTCAATTTGGTTTTCTGGTAGGGTTGAACTATTGTTACACATGAATTCTAGGGTTTTTGTAGGTTGTGCAAGTTGGGAAGGTTACATGAACCAACTTGTACTTAGTTGTTGGTTTGTTGGAAGGGGTCATTGGAGTTGAGTTTGCTCACGCCAAGCCAGCCAAAGTTTAATTAGTCAGGTCATGTGAGTTTGATAGAACTACACGAACTGTGCTAGTTTGTAAGTTGTTATATATTGAAGTTTGTGTGAGATTGGTCGTGCGAGCCAAGAACAGTTGCACAAGCCAAATCGAAATCTTGTGCATAGTTGAAGGTTTGAACTTAAAAAAGAAGAAGGCGAGTTGTTGGGCATGGAATCCCCCCCAAGGCATGTTTTGGGGCTTAAAGCCCAAGTTTTGACCAAACCTTGTTGTAAAAGCTTCGTGAATTGCAGGTGCGGGGCGCGAGAGTATGATAGAGTCACAGGGTTGTCCACCCTAGTTTTGTAATGTAATGTCGGCTGGATAGACCTACCCATCGTCCGCAGACCATGGGATTGTATAAATAGAGCGAGGCTCTAAGTGTAAAATAAAACTAACTAATAATGAAGGAATAAGGAAGTCTAAGTTATTGAGCCAAAGTGAAAAGTGTGTCTCTAAGTCGTAGAGTAGGAGAAGGCTAATTGAGTGCGCAGAGGCCTAGTTGTCTACAGCTAAGTGTGTAGACCCCTGCAACTGAGTGCGCAGGGCAGGTCGAGTCTGTAACCGTTGGACAAATCAATAAAGAGAAGTTTTGCTATAATTTTGTGTATCTATTCCTGGTTTAATGCATGATTGATATAGTTTATAAATATATTGTTTATTTACTACGCACACCTATATGAATGTTTTGTATTGTTAAGTATAACTTAAAACACTGAAGTAAGTGAAGGTTCTTAAACAAGACTGCAAGATAAATAGGATCTCAGGTAATAGCGTAGAGCGTGGCACGACCCCTGGTTAGGGTTGCGCGCAGGGACAAATGAAGGACTAGTCGAACTCATCATACTTCTCCAGGGTGCGGAAACCTAGTTGTAGCACCCTCCCATACTACTTTGGGTGAGACCTCAATCCGCGCTCCACGGACTATTGCCGAAAGAGCTAGTAGTACCAGGATTTGTTTTGCTAATTAACTCTGAACCTAGGTCAGGCCCCAACAAGCCAACAAATGGTTACGTTGCCGAGATCAGGATCTGCATAGAGATGTCTGATGTCGTATCACTGGAATCCGACCAAGAAAGGAATTGAAGAGTGGTTGGACAGAAATATTCACAAGTTCGCGGCACAGGATAACAGGAATCTACGACTATCAAAGGAAGAGTGGTTAGATTGCTACTTGTATACGGAGATCCATGAAATTTTCTTTACATCCTTCCCTACTGAGTTGTGCGAGTGGATTTTGAAGCTAGGAGATAGCCAAGGAAGGTGTAAACTCGACAAACCTATTGTGTGGACTCCAGAATTGGTGCACAGACTGGAAGCATTGGAAGATAAGATCGCACGCACTATCGATCACTGGCTAGATCAAATCATAGGAGGGTTCATCACTAAATTCGTGGTAGATACTTCATTCAGCTATAGCGAGGCAGAATGACGCTTCCTCAAGGGACTGTGAGGTAAGTACTTTAAATCTTTGAACACTTGGATTAAAATGCAACTGTGTGAAAAGCGGGTTATTCAAATAAATTGATGTTTGGGGCTAAGGGAATTGGGATAATCTACAGAAATGAAGGTAGCACAAAACTAGAAACTAGCCCCTTGATATCACCTCCACGAGGGGGCGAAGAAGAGCTCGCGAAGGTTTTGCTAAGAAGTGTGATCAATATGATAAGACAGATAATTCCGCGTATACCACCCCCGCCCACACCACCACCAGTTTCACCATCTTCACCCCCGACTTCATCTAGACCACCTCTGCCATCGTCGTGAAGCATTATGGCTAGTGCGATAAAGCTACCAGTGTTCAACGGAGTAAGGAATGAATATCGAGACTAGTTTTTGTTCGTGATAAAAGTTGTATGGGAAGCACAGGGTGTCACAGACGACAATATAAGGAAGGCAACATTGGTCAATGCTCTGTAGGATATCACGCTGACTTGGTACATTAAGCATTCCAATGACAATCCAAATGCGGGGATAGCGGATATCCAGATTGTTCTAAACAAAGAATTTAGCAGGCCAAAGTCGGAGGCACAGTCGATCATTGGATTCAAGGAAATCTCAATGCTACCAAGCGAAACCCCGTGGGAGTTGGATCAAACACTGAAGTGCATAATTCACGAAGCAAACATGACCTTAAGAGACGGACAACACCGTGAATGCTTTGTGGCCTCGTTAACACCGCATCTATGGAACGCGCTATCACAACAAAGGCTAACCACTCAGGCTGAGGCTTTGGAGGTCGCGATGAGATTGCACGATACTCTGATACAAGATCCTAACCTGGGAGTCCAACAAATTCACGCGCAATTGAAAAACTTATGCCTTGAGATGCAGAGTTTGAAACAAGACAAAACAACTCGTCCAGAAGTGTGCGGCGAGGTATGGTGCGTAAAGTGCAAGGGCCAGGGGCACAACAAGCACCACTGCCCAGTGTTCGCGAATTACCTCGTGGGAGGAGGACCAATTCCATTAAGACCGGAGGCACAAGTAGGACCAAGCATGGCGCCTACATTGTGGTGCACGATTTTTTAGATAGGAGGGAAGTATGCTACAGATAACTGCCATCTATTATAGACGTATACGCAGAATTCCCAGCAGTAGTTCTGTAATTTTTTCATGTCAATAGGACATGATGAGTGCACCTATAGAAGTTATGAACTGATGATGGATTGGACTCCTACCTACACAGTTCACGCCGAAACCCGGGCCCTCAATCGAAATGCAGGAATGAAGCGCACTAAATTTCAGGGGCACAGACGAGGCCGAGGTGGAATGGGGCTAGGAAGAGGTCACGAACAACTGATATGTTACAATTTCAGAGGACTGGGGCATTATGCCCGCGATTGTACAAATCCAATGAGACCATCATGCTTATATTGTACATAGTTTGATCATGAGACAGAGGACTATCCAACACTGATAGCGAGGTTGCACGATAAAGGAGCACTCCTAACTCCCCCAACCCAAAGCCTACAAATGATGAGGTCTGAGCCGCGCGAGGAAGACCCTAATGTAAATATCGTGCTCAGAAGTGGTATTATGACAGGGGATGACAAAGGTAAGCAGCCTGAAGAAGGTACCTGGGTTCGCAAGGCTCCAACGAAGGAACCAAAATTTGATTTGGAGTGCGCTAAGGAGACCTTCATGGAAGCTAAGAGGAACTTCGCTAATGCCTCCACTTCAGGAAGTAAAGACAAACTGGAGCTAGAAATGGACCCATGGATGCTCACTATGTTCTTGGAGACATTAATGAAGCTACTACGTGACAGTAAGGTTGTAAAGGGGCTGCAAGAACTCATAACTAGATGTGATGGGACAGCACCAAGAGAACCGCGTGTGGTCACGAAGCTCGGGAAGCACACGACATGAACAGGAATGGATATGAGATTGACCGCATAGATCAGGGAATATTAGATGGACCAAGTGATTATGCATCTAGGATTGGACGTAAACGTCTTTCCAAAGAAGACATGGGAGCACATGGCTAGGCCTTCCCTGCAATGGTCTCCTATCCAACTGCGAATGGAAAACCAGCAAAAGATCCTACGTATGGGGAGATTACAGGGAATCACAGTGGACATCAAAGGAGCAAGTGTGCTAGCAAATTTCAAAGTGATAGAGATTGTGGATGACAACAATCCTTATCCCACGTTATTAGGAATAGATTGGGCCACTGACATGAATGGAGTAATAAATCTAAAGAAGTGCAAGATAATCTTTGAGAAAAATTCACTACGCATAGTAGTACCTTTAGACCCTGCAGAAGGATCACACTACACAGAACCAGTGCACGACAACGACATCGATGACGATCTAGACTGCATCTACAAGATAACCGCGTGGGAGCAATATTGGGTAAATCTAATTGCGGATGGCTAAATCTCTTGGGAGCGCGAAAGCTCCTACACATCAGATTCTGACGAAGAGATAGAACGATAGTAGAACCAGTTACATGAGGTAACCACACTCAACTGTAACATAATGACAAGGTAGTTGCACTGCGTAGAAATGGAGGTAAGATACCTACCTACGTACGATGGGTTAAGCGAAGTGGATGACTTCCTGAACAAATTTGAAAGAGAAATACTGGAAAAACAACGTTTCGACGCTCTGAAATGGGTACTGCGCGCTACGCCCACAAGATAGTGGAGTACGCACCAAATAAATTTTGAGGACTCATGCGAATGTAGTAGGATGATGCGCTTACGATTTGGGAAGTCTCAAATGCAATTGAAAGACAAGTATGATGGAAGGGATGATCCACGTATGCACCTCACAAAATTGATGAAGGTCTATGGGGAAGAGCCCCAACCTGAGTGGGTGCACCTGTTTTGTCACACCCTGGATATTATACCCATGAATTGTTATATAGAGACAGAGCTCTGCCATGGAACAAATGAATGGGATATCTTACGCAAAGGATTCTTGTTAACCTTCACATTTGAGGATCATTGGTGGGATACTGTTGATGTTGCGCTACAAGCAGTAAAAGCAACTATCTTTAGCATACCCTAGGAGCCAATGGAAGTGCTTCAACCTAAATGGGTGACCTAGCTGAGCTGCACACTGGAGTGCTACAATGTAAACATTGAAGAAGACAATGAAGATCCATGCAGAGTTAACATTCCAAAAATTGAAGGCTATCACAAGGTTCAAAGGCCATTGGTTGAAGACCCTAACATTACCCCACCGGTCAAAACAAAGAAGGTAAACATTGGTATGAAGGCTGAACCAAAGTATGCAACGCTTGGTTACTACTGGGATGATGCCATGGTGGATAAGGTCGTTGAGTTACTCCGCGAGTACCAATACTTATTCCAAACCAAGATCACAGATTTAAAGGGGATCGTTGGCGATTTAGGGATGATGAAGATCACCCTAAAACCCGACGCAAAGCTGGTTAAGTAGAGGCCTTATCACTTGAATCCAAAGTACAAGGAAAAGGTCCGCTTAGAACTAGACAAAATTCTCGCATCGGGAATCATTGAGCTAGTGGAAGAATCCGATTGGGTAAGCCCTATGGTAGTACAGGAAAAGAAGTAGAAGGGCGAGATAAGAATATTCATGGACCTCAAGAAAATGAAAGACGCCTGTGTGCACGACCCATTCTCAACTCCGTTCATAGACAAAGTATTGGAAAATGTCGATGGGCAAGAAGCATATTCGTTTACTAATGGTTTCTCAGGGTACCACCAGATGAAAATCTTGCTGGAAGATAGGAGCAAGACCACCTTCGCAACTGAGTGGAGCTGCTTTCAATACACCGTTATGCCATTTGGGTTATATAACGCGTTGGCCATCTTTTCGCGCATAGTTGTTGCAACATTCAAAGAGTATATCCACAAATTCCTGGAGGTCTATCTAGATGATTGGACTATATTTGGATTGGTTAAGCACCATGTAGCGAGCTTATGCTTGATGTTGGATACGTGACGACAACACTAAATTGCGCTGAACCTCAAAAAGTGTACGTTGCTCATTCCCTTTGGGAACCTATTGGCACATGTGGTCTACAAATAGGGACTAATGGTAGGCCCCGCGAATATTTTAGTAATTTTGAATTTGGAAGCACGTGAAGTGTTAAAGAGTTGGGTGCTACCTTGGGACATATGGGGTACTACAGGAAGTTCATCAAAATCTATGCCCATATCATTGCGCTAATGGAGAAATTGTTGAAAAAGGATGTCACGTTCTACTGGAATGATGATTGCATGAAGAGCTTGGATGTATTAAAAGATAAACTGGCCTCTGCCACAATCCTGGTCTTCCCAAAATGGGAGGCGGAGTTTCATGTTCATGTGGATGCATCATGTATAGCGCTGAGAGCAGTGCTCACACAAGAAGGCAGAGAGGGCTTGGACCACCCTATTGCATTTGCAAGTCGCAGGTTGTCCAAAGCCAAAAAAAACTATTCCACAACCGAACGTGAGGGGTTGGCTATGGTGTACGCGCTCCAAAAATACCGGCACTATTTGCTAGGAGGACATTTCAAGATGTATATACACCATTCTGCATTGAATTACTTCGTCAATAAGCCTATGTTGGGGGGGTGCATATGCAGGTGGCTCTTATTGTTCCAAGAGCATGACTTTGAGGTCGCGGTAAAGCCTAGATGCCTGAACGTAGGACCAGATCACTTGTCGCGTATTGAGACGGGTGAGGAACCTACTAGTTTGGAGGAAGGATTACTTGATGCACAACTTTTTGTTGTGCACGTTGCAGATGGACACTTTGAAGATATAATCCACTTTCTGACAACAGGGACTGCTCAGAAGGAATAATCTGTCCAGGAAAAGAAGCAATTAGTGGTGTGTGAGGCTGACTTTTCTGTCATCACGAGGAACCTGTACAAAATGGGGAACGATGAGATACTATGAAGGTACGTACCTAAATTTGAATGAAGTCAGATCCTCACAGAAGTGCATGGCAGCGATGCAGCAAGACACTATGCAGGACGCACAACTGCGCAAAAGATTCTCTACGCAGAGTTGTGGTGGCCAACCCTTCACCAGGATTCAAAAGCACATTGTAAGGCCTGTGATATATGCCAGAGGATAGGTAAACCATCGCATAGGGATGAGATTCCTTTGAATCCACAAATGACACTGCAACCCTTCTAAAAGTGGGCAATCGAGTTTGTAGGGCCTATCAAACCTCAAGCAAAAATGGGCACACGATACATTATCACCGCGACAGAGTACCTAACACGTTGCGCAGAAGCGCAGTCGGTCAAAGACTGCACGACCTCCATGGCTGCGAAGTTTTTGTTTGAACACATGTTGACTCGATTTGGCTATTTGAAAATCTGAATGAGTGATCGTAGTACACATTTCTTGAATGAAACCATCAGCGCGCTAATAGAAGAGTTCAAAGTGTATCATCAAAAAATCACACTGTATCACCCACAAGCCAATGGCATAGTAGAAGCATTCAACAAAATACTGGAGACTGCACTAACCCAAGTATGCAACACGCAGTGAAGCGATTGGGACCTTTGCGTACCTGCAGTACTATGGGCTTATAGGACAACATGCAAGAAACTAATGGGACATGCACCTTTCTAACTAGTTTATGGCATGTAAGCTATCATGCCAAGGGAGTATATTGTCCCTAGTCTGCGCATAGCAGCACTCACAGGTATGACGGACTGTGAAGCCCTGGAATAAATACTAGCGGAGTTGCAGGAACTCGAGGAGGAATGGTTTCTGGCTGGCTTTCATCAACAGGTGCAAAAGCAATGTGATAAGGCTTAGCACGATCGCCATATTAAGTTGCGAACCTTCAAACTAAATGATTTAGTGTTTTTGTATCACATTAAGTTTGATAAATTCCTGGGAAAGTTCAAAATGCATTGGTTGGGACCATACGTTGTTAAGGAGGTCACAGATGGAGGCACGGTATAGCTAGTCAAAATAAATAGAGAGCCTTTCCCAGGCAAAGTGAATGGAAACCACTTATATCCCTACACGGGTGGCCCAACTATCTGACTAATCGGCCAAAGCACAGTCTTCGCGCTGCAAGGATCCAAACAAAGGAACGAGACTATAAACAAATGCAGGCGATACCAGCACAGATGCAAAGAAGCAGTTCTAACACAAAGGTCTTGGAACAACATATGCAGCAGATCCAACAAGCAACAGTTCAGTGTGTTGTTGACCTTGCCGCAATTCGAGAACAGCTGGAGGGACTCTGCACAAAGATCTTCGCGCTGACAGAGTTACTCGAGGGTGAGTCATGATGTTTGTGTTGGGGGCCTATTTGGCATGGAATCCTCCCCGAGGCATGTTTTGGGGCTTAAAGCCCAAGTTTTGACCAAATCTTGTTGTAAGAACTCCGTGAATTGCGGGCGCGAGGCGCGAGAGTATGATAGAGTCACAGGGTTGTCCGCCCTATTTTTGTAATGTAATGTCGGCTCAATAGACCTACCCATGGTCCGTGGACAACGGGATTGTATAAATAAAGCGAGGCTCTAAGTGTAAAAGAAAACTAACTAATACTGAAGGAATAAGGAAGTCTAAGTTATTGAACCAAAGTGAAAAGTGTGTCTGTGGGTCGTAGAGTAGGAGAAGGCTCTACAGTTGACTGCGCAGAGGCCTAGTTGTCCACAGCTGAGTGCACGGACCCCTGCAGCTGAGTGTGCAGGGAAAATTGAGTCTGTAATCGTTGCACGAATCAATAAAGAGAAGTTTTGCTATAATTCTATGTATCTTTTCCTCATTTAATGCATGATTGATATAGTTTGTAAATATATTGTTTATTTACTGCGTGCACCTGTATGAATGTTTTGTATTGTTAAGTATAACTTAAAACACTTAAGTTGGCAAAGGTGCTTATAAAGACTGGAAGATAAATAAGATCTCGGCTAATAGTGCAGGGCACAGCACGACCCCTGGTTAGGGTTGCGTGAAGGAACTGTACCAGGCCGTGAGGAACGAGAAAGTGCATGAAGCCACCTGCACGCAGGGACAAATGAAGGACCAGTCGAAATCATCAAACATCCTCAGGGTGCGGAAACCTGGTTCTAACACCCTCCCGTACTACTTCAGGTAAGACCTCAGTCCACGCCTTGTGGGCTGTTGCCGAAAGGGCCAGTAGTACTGAGATTGTTTGGCTAATTAACTTCGAACCTGGGTCACACCCCAACAAGCCAACATGAGTTTTCTTCTGGACGTTCCCCCTCCCATGATATAAACTATTGTGCATTCTTGTACATGCATTTATGTTGAATTTATTATTACTATTATTCATATTGAAGTTGGGATACTAGTTAATGTTGAAGTACTATTGTTGCTAGAATATTTAAATGAAGTGAATGTTGAATGAAGTAAACTTGAAATCATCTAAGTATTAAAATATTGTTTGAAGGGTTATTATGCTGAAGTCATTTGAAAACTTATTCCACAAGTTGAAAATTATTTCGCTAAAGACACATAGACTAGAAGCGTAGATCGGGAAATTAACTTCAAGCCTGGTTTTTCTTTGAGGATAAAGCACATCGATTTCACACGTCTCAGTGACTCGACAAATGTAGACTTATGCGGTCACCATGGGAGCATGACAATTGGTATCAAAGCTTTGTTCCTGCAATGGGTGCTTGAAGGAAATCATTTTGGCTAATGGAATGCAGTGGCATGATGACCACTACCATGAAGATATGTTTTGTAGTAGTTGTTGAGGCATGTGTGGGGACTACTCAACAACTTGTATTCGATGAGAAGTTGGAAGGAATGGAACGACAAGTCCTTACTTTTATTGTTCATGCACTTTATGTGAAAGATAAGTCACAGTGGCATAGTGATCAACTTATGTGATTTGTGGAAATATTGAATAACATAGAAGAAGAGATGGAAAAACTATGGAAGGAAGTTGACGATTCTCGGAGAAGGCTAAGGAGGAAGCTCTTGGCCATGAAGGAGGTAATCTTATTAATGTTGAAGAAATGGTTGTCGCTTGTGTTTTTGAAGAAGAATATTTGGTTGAGTAGGTTGAAGTTATTCACCATGAAGATGAAGTTGGTCATATGGTCAAGTGTGGGACGAGTATTGCAAAACAACAATCGAAAGAGGAAGAACATGGTAGAGTGAAGTTTTCAAAGATTAAACCATAATCATTCTCTTCACAACCAGGGAAGGAATATGGAGGTTCCCCCATGGAGGGACCTCATGTAGATGAAGAAAGTCATATGATGACTTCTATTATGCAAGGAGAAGGGGGGTTCTTTCATGAAAGGGTCTTATGAAGATATGGATGAGGAGCGTCATGCAATGAATTTCCTTGGGAATATTAAGATGGGATCTTGTTCACTTATGCGATGGATGACTTTGATTGATGAGAAGATTTTTCAGGGAGTGTTCGATCTCACGAAGGATGATGTGAATGCTCAAGACAAGGGTAATGAAGCACTCATGTGAAGGGCGAGTCATGTTTGGCTTTGTGAAGGACTTTGCCAAGTATCCTACATAGATTATGGGCAAAGAGTGTTCAGGTGGGAGCACTCGAAGTGAAAGGACATGTTGGAAGAAGAAGTTATGAGTTGATATGGAGCTAGATGGACTTCTTCATTGAGGTTTCGTCAGAAATGGGATGAATTTATCGATGGACCTTTACTGGAAGAGGCTTCGATGAAGTAAGGGACTAACCAAGAAGAAAACATGCTGAAGTTGGTTGGAGTTCCTTTATGAGGGCCTTGTTGGAACTAAGGCATGATCTTAGTGGATCTTAATGGGGCGAAGTTGTTGACAAGAGCATGAGCCAACCAAGCAATTGAAGGTGTGGGTGACCTGCAAAGGCGCCTGCATGACTGAAGGAAAGAGAGCCTAGATGAGGGTGTTTGTTTGAGCGAAGTGATGATGTTGGTTTCAAGGAGCCTGTGATGTTGATGGCTTGAAGAAGCTTGGGAAGATGGTTGTAGTGATCAAGGTGACTTGGTAGAAATAGTTGAGGCTTGGAGCGAGTTTGAAAAGATTTATTTGTTGTAGGAAGACTTGGAATGCGAAATCACTCCATGGAGGGCCTTCTTGAATAAGGAGGATTTGAGCATCTATGGAGGTTGTCGATGCGAGAACCTAGAGAAGCACATGGATGGATATGGTGAGGAAAGTGAAGACTTTTATTCTTCATAGAAGATATGAGAAGCATATTAGAGGAGATGGATTTTCCTTCATGGGCCTAAATGTGTAGTGAAGATTAAAACCTAGTTGGAGGACTTATGCATGATGAGAGACATATTTTCGAGTTACATATGTAGATGTGCAAGACTTGGATGGTTGTGGAGGATTGATTGATGATTGAGGGTGTGATGAGAGTGCTGGAGAAATAATTGATGATGATGTGGGGAGGTGCATTCTCATGAGTTAAGCACCACGATTAGACTAATCAACCAACTATTTTGAGTCATGGGTGTAACAACCCTAGTAAAAGTTCCATGTAAATGTTAATAAAAGAAAAAATAAGACCAAGGTCATGGGACACGTATTCCAAGCTGAATGGTGAGGAAAAACATCCTAGTGGGCGTTCATTTCAGTTATTATCGCTAAAGGAAATTGGCAAAGGAAATGGAAAAGGCTTTGGAAAGGGATGAGGCATTAATTACCATTTTATTTATGAAAATAATGGAAAATAGGAGAAACAGAAGGTGAAAGGCCACAGGTTGCATGTGAGGAGGAAAATGAAGGAAAATAATGGAAAATAAAGAAAAGAGAGGCCTCATTAATAAAAGGGCTTATGAGGATCAATTCATAGGCTTATTCAGTTTAGTTTTGGAGCTCTCTCTCTTTATTATCTCTCTCCCTCTCACTCTTGGACACTTAGAGTTTTATTGGAGCACTTCAGCACTGGATCAAGAAAGGAAAAGAAGGAAAGAGGAAGCAAATTTCAAGCAAGATAGAGTAGGATCAAGAAGATACTTTGGGCTTACTTGTAGGTTGTTAGGGCCTAAATCTACCTTAGATTGAGAAAGGTAGGTCTAGGGTAACATCAAACCACATTTAACCTAGTAGCTAGCCCTACCAGGTCGGGAGAGGGCTCTCTCCTTGTCAATCTCAGGAAAGTATAGCAAATGAGGCTTGAGATGACTGATATAAAGACTAATTTTAGGCTAGGTATATGCTCAGAGGAGTTTGAATGAATTTTATGTTGGTTTGCTGGATCAAAAGTGAAAGGCAGTTTTGGGTCTGGGGAATGAACTCATTCTTGCAGACGTTTCTGTGGGGCGAGGTAGGCAAGTGCTTTAGTACTTCAGATTAGGTGTAATGGTGAGTCTTAAGACTGGTGAGGAGTTGGATAGGGCATGAATTTGTCATGAGTCCTCTTCAAACAGTAGAAAACATGTAAAACTAATGAAACCCTAAGGTAGAGCACTGCAACATCAATGATTTCCACCTTTATACTTGATTCATTTAGTTAAGCAGAAAAGAGAGAGATAATGGCACACATAAACATATGATAAATTGAATCACAGAAGGAAAAACAATACTAAGTCACCTTGCCACAAAAATCCCAAAAATGCTGCAAACCCTGGTCTATTTCCTTGCCAAACTGCAGAGATGATGTACAATAGTGCTCAAAGCATTCACAAGAGTCCAACCTTTACAAATGACTGAAAACACACATGATATAGACCTCCAAACCACTTGTGCTATCCATCAGGGGTCGAATCCATGAGAAGAAGGGTGGTTTCAACCATATTTAAACTAGGAACACAAAAATAGGCAGTGGAACAACTTGCCTCTAAAACTTAGGAAACTGATTCATGCAACTTTAAACCACCTACAACTGATGTATCTACCTTATCAAGTCAATTTTTATCGTTTTTACATCATAGTACATCAATTTACATCATTTCACATCATGAATTTGACCATAAGAGAGAAAAAGTCAAACTAGAAGAAAACTAGGCGAAGAATAGAGTTTTTGAGCAAAATTTGGCACTTTTTCATCATGTGCGTAGCACCACTTTTTCTGTGCGTAGCGCTTTTTTCCCAGCTGATTTTGGAAAGCTTCCTGATGTCCAAATCCTATGTAGGATAACTCGTTGGAAAGCCCTGTGAGTCTACTTTCTGGAACAACTTGAATTTTTTATTTGGAGTCCATTTGCCCCTCCAAAATTGCAATTTCCCAAGACTGCTTCCTGTGTGGCCAAAAAGTGGTAGAGAGGGCATTTTTGAGGTGTTTTTGGCCCTTTTGGAGGTCCAAAAATTGTCAAAATTTCCTAGTAATTTATGAACATGCATAAATTTTCATAAGGAATCCAAAAATGCCAAGTTTTCTTCAAATAGAGGTCCCTATCAAAAGTGAGCGCCAGGTGGCGCTACGCACCTGCTGGAAAAATCTGTTTTTCATATGAAAACTTCAAAATTGCCAAAAAGTTTACTAAATTTCTTGAAATTTGGCATGAGTGATCTATGTCAAGTGCTATGATGGGAAAATGAAGCTTCAACCAAGATATTGAGTTTATCTTGTTCTTTCTTGCTCCTCAAAATCTTCCTCAACTTGGCTTTTCGGCTTCTTATCCTTGTTTTACAAATTTTGTTTCGTGCCAAACAATGATAAGCCATGTGGCGCAACATCTTTTCTTCCTTGTTGGCTTTCTCAAGCAGCTTCTCCAAGTGCATATTCGCCCTCTCTATCCATGATACCCGGTCAGCATCAATCTCTTGCTCAAGGGGTGTCAATTTGACTTTCTTTCTTTTTGTTGCTTGCCTATTTTCCCTTATGGTTTACAGCTCCATGATTGTTTGTTTATCCTCCAACTTCTTGTTCCGTTGCTCAAGGTAATTAATGATCCACTTAGCCCTTTCAAGGTTAAGAGATAAAGCATGGACGTCAACTTCTTGTTCTTTGATGATCTCCTTTAGTCTTGAGCTTTGGGAGCCCAAATCAGTGTCCTCCTCCTGAATCAAAATAAAATCTCTCTCCTGACCTTCAGAAGGCCCTTCCTCATGAAATGGTTGCTTCCCTTTATCTTGTGCTTGCTCTGCTGAAGAAGAAGGAAAACCCCCTTTCACCCCAGGTGAAGATAGCATTTTCCTATTATCTGGTGAAGGAAACGAGACCCCTTCCACCCCAGGTGGAGATAATACTCGTTTGGAAGCTGCAAATAATCTCCTTGTGCCTTTTTCATAAGTAAAAAATACTGGCACTCCTGTAGCTTGAGTCTTTTGAATCTCTGGTTGATTTGAAGGCCCTCCTTCCTCTTGAAACACTGATGCGGTCCCTTAAGGGCTTTTGAAAACCTCATGTGAAATGAAAGTATCCCATGAAACATTCAACAAACTTAGCTTATGCAAAACAACAATCTTCATTAATGAAAAATGATAAATGTTGTTGAACTGTTGATGAAGAGGTTTTCATTGCACCAATGTAGCCATTTTCTCAATATTTTTGCATATGAAATAGGGGAGGTTCATCATCCTCACATTAGTGAAATGCATCAATAATCTAACATGATAAGTGTACAAGCAAGAAAATCTCCCTTCACAGGTGAAGTATTTGATAATAAGCTTCATGAGTGGGGCATAAGTGTCCTGTAAGTATCTGAAAGGAAAGACCCTACTGATTTGCTTTTGATAACTAGCCTTGAAATAAGGCTCATAATCCTTTTTTCCCACAAGTTGTCCTTTGTTCCACTGTTCACCTACATTTGGAATACCTGTTGTTGAAGCTATAGATTCAAGTGTTAAAGTGAAGGAAACACCTACTAAGTTCACCTAGCCATTGTGAAGAAGAAGGAAAAATAGCCTAGCAAGTTCATGGTGGTATTTCACCCTGTCCACCATCTCACAAAACTGGTAGCAAGACTGATGTTTAAGACATGTTACTACAAGAGGACAAGCTAATAACTCTGTGAGCGTGGTGGGCTCCTCCCGGATGTGTTTTCCTCCCTTATGTGGTTTTCTTCGTGCATGAATCTCTTGGGAGGAATCACTCACAGTTTCTTCATCCCTTTCATAAGCTGAATCTATTTTCATATTTGCCAATGTATGGTGTAAAATGATGAGTATGAAGAGACTTTCTCAAGAATAGGTGAATGTTGTGTTCTTCTTTGGGATTTTATGAGTGGACTGATAATATAAGTGGAAAGGAAGGTTTTGATGCTAGCTGTAGGGTTACTAGGGAATGATAAGGTTTTGGGAATGAAGATTAGGGTTTGGGGAATAGTGGGAATTAGGTGTAGGCTTAGGGTTTGGGAATAAGGGGGTAAGATGAGTGTAAATGAGAGAGGGAAAGGGAAATAAAATTAGGGAAATTTAGTGGAGAGGAATGGGATATGGGAAAATTATGTAAGGGATTATAAACATCAAGAATGACAAAAACTGCAAAACCTTAGACAATTTTGTTAAGGCAACTTTGAAACAACGTAGGGTTTAATTTTTTACCTTTGAAAACATCACCAAGAATGACTAAATCTCTTGCTATGGAAAATAAGGGGGTTTACTTACTTGAAGGGATGGTATTTGGAAATTTTGGAGCCTTAGAGAATCGATGGGATGAGTTTTTGGCTTGGCAGACTAGCGTGTCGCGCCAACACCCAGGTGCACTGCGCCTGGCAGGTGTGTCGTGCCCATTGAAAACTCTTTGTAATTCCTGCGCTGGTGCATAGCGCTGAGCAGGTGCGCCACGCCAGTGCCCAGGTGCGCTGCGCCAAGAAAAAACCTGAAATTTGCTGCAATTTTGCCTTTTCTTTCCTCAAACACGATTTTTTACTCTTTGTTTCTTTCCTTTGCACAAAATGGTGTCTTCTAACACAAATTATCCCTTTATATACAAGTGACTTTAATTTTTCATTTAGGAAAGACCCACTTTCTTTAGTTGCTTTTTACTTTGCTTTTTAAAAACCCTATTTTTGCAGTTTGGCTCTTTTTTGTCATTTGATGGACTAATGCTTGGATTTTCTTGTCTCTTTTGCAGGAGATGGAGTGTAGGAGTTTGGCAAGGTGACCAAGGGCTACAGATGATGCTTTATTACATATGAAAACAATAAAATTACATAAAATTTGTATAAGACATGGAAAAACCCTGTTTTCACCTCAAACTAAATTTTTGAGGTGAAAACCCTTTATGGAGCAAATCATCAATAATATTTGTGATTTTATGAACTTATTGAAAATCCTCATGTGACTACTGGCCTCTTATTGAGCTTTTGAAGATCATGGTGGGAAACCCTAGGCCTAATGAGACTTGAAAACCCTAAAATGACTACTGCAAATGAAATGAAATAAAAATGACAATAGATGACTTATACATATGGAAATAGGCCAGCAAATGAAAAGCAAGAGGGAAATTTGACAAAGAACCACTACCATCAAATGATCCATGACCTAATGGAGTGCAGTTGATCGGATGAGACACCTAATATGCATGCAAAAAGAGAAATTTTGATCACTGATGGAGGGATGAAGATACCGACACTAACACAGGTATCGATTTTCATGTGTGATTTCCTTGCTATATTTGGCATGCATGGTTATGCATGTGTGTTCTTGGTTCTCTTGTTGTCATGGGCATGCATTTTTCCATGTGTGACAGTTTTCTTCAACCTTGCCTTTTCATTTCCAGATATCCATGGTCTGATGAGGTTCTCATGTTTTGGTTGAGCTGGATCGCTAGATGGATTCGAAACTAACTGAGGTGGATCTCTTAATGAAAGAACACATGACCTAGTGATCCCTAAACTTGATTGTAGATTACAGTAAAGCCACTGGCCTAGTGACCCCTGAACGGGATTGTGGGTTGCATTAAAGTTAGGTATTATGTGCGTTGGTGGACCTAGGATTACTCGACTGATGAATGGAAGGAAATATTGTAAATCCTAAAGGTGGTTACCCTCGATCAGGCCTAGGAATCCTTGTTGGTGAAATGTGAGATATATTGTAAAGCCTGAAGGGTGGTGTATCAATTATGGCATAGTGATCCCTGGATAAAACTCTGGATTGTAGCAAAGCCTAAAGACTAGGAGACAAGAAAACTCCTCACAATGTAAGTGGAGAAATACGGTGGCATCCATGCTTGTTTATGGCCTAGTGATCTAGTGAGGATTGTGGTAAAGCCTGATTATATTAATGAGGGTGAGGTAGTTTAGACTTGGGAAGCCCTAGTTGGTTCTTTTGGTTTGAGTCCCACATTCATTCTTGGAATATGGCACGGGGGTGATTAGCTGCTGATAGATTTGGCTTAGTCAATCTATGTTCGCATGGAACGTGGTAGTCTGATACTGGGTTGGCTTTTGCATTCATTAATAAGGGTTCTTTCTCCTTGGTATTTAATGTGTAATTGTACTAGTTCATATGTGGTATTTATGGTTGTTGTATCATTATTATTTCTGTTGGTTATATGCTGGTTATGAGCATGTTTTATGACAGTTATGATATATGGATCTCATCTTGTTTTGGTTGATAACTGAATAAAAAATGAATATATGACATAATATAAGATAATGCAGTTAATGTGATAAGAATCAATGCTTCTTAGCAATTCCCAAATAACTATGAGATACCTATGCTCGGATCTATTATTATGACCTGTAGATTGCTTGTTCATGATGTGTTCGACGAAATGTTTGTCATGTTTGGGATTGCTTAGGTCAAGTCCCTGATCAAATTTTACATTAGAGGCTTTGTCTTTGTGTCATTTATCTTCTTGGAAAGTCTCATCAAGTTTTGGGTAGTGGTTTGGAGACTAACCCTAAAAAAGTGCCTTGAATTGCGCAGTCCCTAGCACAGAACTGGCTGAAAAACACTACAACCATTCCCTTGTAGGCATTGTGGGAGCAACTGAAGGGTCCCAATTGCATGCATGCCCATGTCATGAGAGAAATTGGGGGTTTTTGTAGTGAAAAGGAAATTGGACTCAGGGATTGGGCACCTGGAGGGGTGGTTTAGCTCCTGTGAGTCCTGTATCTCCTGAGGAGGGTCAATAGGGTTTTATTGTGTCAACTCCATTTCCTTAAGGTGATGGAGGAGGTTGATTCATCTCATATTAACTCTTCGTCACATGTTTACCCAAGTGGACCAGCTAGCTAGGGTAAATGTGGGAGGATGGTGTTACAAAGTATTATCAGAGCATGGTTCAACACTTCAACTGGATGGGAAAGATCTATTTGTCATGCATACATGTCAGTTGCATATGTGTTCTTATTTATGTGGTCTATGTGCTTGTTGTGTATGCATGGTGGTGGTCATTGTTGTAGTTGTATTTTCATGTAGGAGTTGATAATGTTGTTGTTGGGATGTTTTTGTCATTAATGCATGTCATTTGCATATGCATTTTTTTATGAATTTCAGTCTTTATATGTCATTATGCATGCAGTGTGATGGTTATGGTTATGCATGTATAGTAGGTCAAACATGAATTTTGAGGTCATTGTATGTAGTTTGTGTCATCATGATGTCGTAAATTATTATGATGCTAATGTGTTGGCTGAGAGATTTGGCTAGAGTGATTTTTTGAGCTAGAGAGATTTGGCTCAGCCATTCTATGGTCAGGTGGAATATGGAAGTCCTATCCTAGGTTTAGATTTTTCATCATCAATTTGAGGTTATTTCTCCTTGTAAATATATGAGTATTATATTGTATTATATGTGGTGTATATGGTTGTGATTTAACGAGTATTGTTGTTGCTACTATGCTGGTTATTTATATGTTTTATGATAGTAGCTATGTATGGTTCTCATCATGTTTTTACTTGTAAATGAATGATAAATGTATTTAGGACCTAATGGATGAAATGGAAATGGATGTGTTAAGACATCAATGTTACTTAGCGATTTTCAGCTAAGCATGAAACCCTTATGCTCAGATCTATTATTTACTCATGTAGATTACATATTCGTGATATGTTTGAAAAAATGCTCATTAGGGGATTTTTAAGGTCTAAAATGGGCCTCATAAGGAAATTATAAAATAATATTGGAAATAATAAAATAAGATTAGGTTACATCATCACATTTTAGAGGGAAAAAAGACAAAACTATTTTTTTCAATTTGTATTTTCAACTTATGTCCCTAAGCGTTTAGTCAAATTTCAAGCAAAAAACTCATTAGATGTAGAATTTGATTCCTCATCCAAGGAATACCCATGTTACATGCCTTTGATGGACCCTACTACACGAAAAATGAGAAATACATGAAAAATGTGATTACCATCAAGTTTTTTCATGTATTTCTCATTTTTCGTGTAGCAAGGTCCATTGAAAGTATGCAACATGGGTACTCCTTGGATGAGGAATAAAATTCTACATCTAAAGAGTGTTTCTTCTTGAAATCTGAGTAAAACCTTAGGGAGATAAGTTGAAAATACGAGTTGAAAACAATAGTTTTATTATTTTATTATTTTTTAATCTTTTTACTTTTTTTAATCCAAAAATGGTGAATCATCCCCCATGGTTGACATCATCAGCTTGAATCCTGTTGGTTCTTATAAAGTTTATTTTGGTTGTACTTTTTTCTTAGGAGGCCCATTTTAGACACCAAAATTCCCCTAATATGTCATGGCTTGTAGGGGTCCAATCAAGGTTTCATTCAAGTGATTTCTTTTTCACTATCATTTCCTTATTAATTTACTATTTTGAAGGTATCATGAAATTCATGGTTTTGACTCAGGCTTTGGGCATGAAAATGTGGTTAAATTCTTTGGGATGATGGAATAAAACTAACAAAAAGAGTCCCTCAACGGTGGTGGGCAGGCTTGTGAGAGCATCCATAGGTCCCTGGATGCTAGCATTCCCATAGCATGAGAGAGTCCAGAGGTCTATTTGTCAAAAAATTTAGTGGGACCTAAGGGAAAGCCACCTGAAGTGTTGGATTAGTTCCTAAGGGTCCCAAGGCTATGTTGAATGTTTTTATGGTGTATTTATGTCGGTTCCACTTCCTTAACATGACTTAGGAGGTTGAATCATATCATAGTGGCCTCCCATCCCATGTTTACTCCGGTTGGCCGGTTTTGTGGGTAGATGTGGGAGGAGGGTGTTATAGAGTGGTAACAAGTCATGGTTCACGCCTCAGACTGGATGGAATGTGTGTTAGTCATGCATGCATGTCAGTTGCATGTGTGTCTCTTACACTTGCATTCCATGTGCTTGTTGCATTTGCATAATGTTGATCATGGTTGTAGTGATGTCATCATGTGGAACTTGATGTTGTTATTGTGGAGTGCATCGTCATGAATGTATGACTAGTTACATGTTGATATATGTCACTTACATGTTGTTATATGTCACCTTGGTTATACTCTTGTGTGTTTGGTTGCATTATTGTATAATTGGTTACATGTATCATCCTTGTAAGTTTGGTTTCAATTATAATTTGTTTATTCTTGATTAAATGTGTCCATGCATGTGTGTGGTTGGTTACACATTGTTTATGCATGTTGATGGTTGCATGTGGTCAAGTGTACAATGATGTAGTCGTTTTTGTCATGCATGAGATTGTGATGTGGGTTGTTGTTAAAATCATGCATTTATGACTAGACCCTAGCTAGAATAATGGTTGAATGGTCACATGCTTATGTGTTATGTTCTATATGTTATGATTATGTTATACATGTATCATGTTGATTTGTTGATCTTACAAACAAGTTATCCTCCCCAAGCCATGCTAAGGTATGTTGGTTTATTGTGATTTAGTTTAGCTAACAGGATATACCTTACAAGAAGAAATATATAATGGCTAGCAATATGGTAGACTACAAAGACTCTCCATATGAATCAGAAGAGAAGTATGGTGTTGGGAACTCTTTTGATTTGGAAAATACACTGAGAATCTTAAAGGAAGAAATAAGGAGTTGTAAGATAGACAATGACAAAATCATACAGGAACAAGAGAATCTAGCAAAGGTTAACGTAGTGATACTTCAAATTTTGTCATATTTGCAGTGACAGGGACCACTTTGGATCAGCCATGAGCAAGAGGACAAAATTAATGGGACATATGGCAGTAGGTCATATAGTGGTCACAATTTAGATGGTGGTGACATGGTCAAAGATGGTAGATTGTTGGACACTCCATATAGGAGAAGGGATAGACACAGGTACCATTCTAATTCTGGTTCTGATAGGCATGTTGATTGGTATCGTTATCATCCTTACAAGAGGAATCATATAGAGGATACTTTCCAGATAGGTTTAAGAAAGAAAAGCCACCTACTTCTGATGGAGAGATGAAGAAACCACAGGTTGCAGAGGCATGATTTCTTGGCATGAGGAAGTTCTTCAAGTTGCATGACATTAAAAGAACATGAAAGCTAGAGTAGCTACATTTAGTCTGAAAGGTAAAGCAAACATTTGGTGGGAAGATGTAAATAATGTCAGATGTATTCCTGAGGAGGATTTAACTTGGAGTGAGTTTGAGTAGCCATTCAAGAAGAAGTACCTATCAGAGAGATAATTTGATGACATGGTGAAAGAATTTTATGATCTAAAGATGGGATCGATGGCAGATGATGAGTACACTATCAGGTTCTTGGAGTGACTGAGGTATGTGCCTTATCTCATAGAGGAGAAGGCCAAGATTCAAAGGTTCATTAGTGGATTGTCGATTTCATTCAAAGAGAGGATTGAGTTCGATGAGCCTAGATCATTGGAGGATGCCATTCAAAAGTTAAGGCATTGATATGAACAATCAAAGAGCGGGTTTGAGACTAAACTAGATTGGAGGGATAATGCAAAGAACAAAGTAAAATGGGACAAGAAACGAGAAAGACCTCAAGGTACAGATAATAAAAAGAATGTAGCACCATCTAAGAAATTTAATGCATCAGATAGAGGACAAGGATTCCGATCAGGAGAACACAATAAGGAGATAGGATGGAAGCCTATAGAGTGGTGGAATTGTGGCAAATAACATCACAAGAGAGATTTTCCACAAAATTAGGGTGGCAGACCTAAGATATATAGTGTGCAGGAGGCATGGAGTGTTGGGGACATTGGTCAGAGTGTTCCTCACATTTGTGCAGCATTGGATAGAAAATAGGCAGACCATCAGGCATCTATCATTGAGATGGATGATAAGCTTTGTGATCAAGTTATTTCTATTTTGATTGACCCTGGATCTGATTATAGTTATGTTAGTCCTGACTTGGTGGATAAGTGTGGTTCGAGTAAGTAATTGCATGTAGAGTCTTGGTTAGTGTACTTGGCTATAGCTACAAAGAAGCGAGTTCATCATTGGGTAAGATCTTGTGCATTTTTTGAATGGAATTACTATTGTAGCACATTTGAATGTATTACCATTGGGATCATACTGTATGTTGTTGGGCATGGATTGGTTGTACCTTCATAGAACCAAAGTAGAGTGTTATGATAAAGCCATTGAGTGTGTTGATGACAACGGGGAACTAAGAGTCTTGCAGGGTAAGAAGAAAGCCACATTAGTTAGGATGGTGACAACTATGCAAGAAAAGCGTAGTCACATGAAAGGGTTTATGTTATTTGTAGTGCACATTTCTAGTGACTAGGGTAAGGAGGTTGAGGATGTAGATGTTTTGAGAAGGTACACAGTTTTACAGCAATTCAAGGATGTATTTCCTAAGGACATTTCAGAGTTTCCACCTCAAAGGGAGGTAGAATTTTCTATTGAGTTTTTGTCAGGGATAGATCCAACATCAAAAGCACCTTACAGGATGAGCACACCTAAGTTGGCGGAGTTGAATCTATAGTTGAAGGCAATGTTGTACAAGGGGTACATTAGGCCAAGTGTATCACCATGGGGTGCACTGGTTTTGTTTGTGAAGAAGAAAGATGGTACTCTCAGATTATGCATTGACTATAAGTAGTTGAACAAAGTGACCATCGAGATTAGGTATCCATTGCAGAGGGTTGATGACTTATTCAATCAGTTGAGGGATCCGCAGTGTTCTTGAAGATCGACTTGAGATCTGGATATCATTAGGTACGCATCAGACAGGAGGACATTTACAAGACAACTTTCTAGACCATGTATGGGAATTATGTGTTTTTTGTAGTTCCATTCAACTTGACTAATGCTCCAACTACGTTTATGTGTTTGATGAATAGTGTGTTGCATCTATATTTGGATAAGTTTGTTATTGTGTTCATTGATGAAATATTGATATATTCTAAAAATGAGGAAGAGCATGCCAAGCATTTAGCAACAATGTTGAGGTCATTGAGAGAGAATCAGTTGTATTCTAAGCTCAGCAATTGTAGTTTAGTTCAAACTGGGGTACATTACTTGGGCCATGTTGTCTCCAAGGAGGGCATTGTAGTAGATCTAGAAACTATAAGGGTCGTCATGGAGTAGGTAGCTCCTAAGAATGTAGATGACGTGAAATCATTTATGGGGTTGGCGGGCTATTATAGGAGGTTCATCATGAACTTCTTGTAGATTTCTTATCCTATCACATCATTGTAGAGGAGAGGTAAGAAGTTCAAATGGAAAAAGGAGTGTGAGGTTATTGTTTAGTAGCTTAAGGAGTTGTTGACACGTGCACCAGTGTTAAAGATTATAGATCTGGAAAAAGAGTTTGTGGTATGCACAGATACTTGCAAGAAGGGACTTGGTGGAGTCCTTATGCAAAATGGAAAGGTGGTATGTTATGAGTCATGAAAGTTGAATAAGAACGAGCATAAATACCCCACACATGATCTTGAGTTGGCAACAATTATACATGTGTTGAAGATGTGGATACATTATCTTCTTGGTAGGAGGTTTACATTGATGATTGATCACAGTGGTTTGCAATATCTATTGACCAATCAAATCTGAATGGTAGGTAGGCTCAGTGGTTGTCTACAATTATTGAGCTCAATTTTGAGATCAATTTTATGAAAGGTAAAGAGAATAAAGTGGCGGATGCTCTTAGCATGTGGATACATGTAAATCACTTAGCATCTATCAACTCCTATGGGATAGACTTACATGATAGGACCTTGTAGGCAGGTCAGCAGGATGTCAGGTACATGGAGATTATGCACAGGTTGTAGAAGATTCCAAGTACAGGTACCGGTCATAATACAAGTAGAGGTACATGTACAGGTACAGGTACAGGTCATGGTACAAGTGCAGGTGCACAAGATGTGGATTATTTCCTTACAACAAGTGGATTCGTTAGATTCAAAGATAGGATATATGTGCTAGATAACAGAGATCAAGAAGGTGATATTGAGAGAGTTTCATGCAAAACCATATTGAGGTCACCCAGGCTATCAGAAAACATTGACCGCAATGAATAAATTTTATTATTGGTCAAACCTAAAGATGGATGTAGAAGAATTTGTAGCTAGATGTTTTGATTCTCAATGTGTGAAGGTAGAGTGTAACCAACTAGGTGGACTACTACTACCGATTATGATTCCAAAGTGGAAATAGGAGGTAATTTCCATGGACTTCTTCACAGGGTTTTCGAGGACGGTGAGATAACATGATTCCATCATGGTTGTTATGGATAGGTTGAAAAAGGTTGCACACTTCATTCTAGTGAAATCTACATTCTTAGCTAGCGATGTGGAGTAGGTATTTATCAAATATGTGGTTACATTGCATGGTGTTCCAAAGAAGATTGTGTCAGATAGTGATGCAAAGTTCACTTCCAATTTTTGGAAGGATTTACTTACAGGTTTGGGCACATATTTGGCCTTCAGTACAACATATCATCTGTAGACAGATGGATAGACAGAGAGGGTCAACAGGATATTGGAGGATATGTTGAGGATGTATTTCATGCATCAACAGTAGAAATGGGAGGAGTATCTTGCCTTGGTAGAGTTCGCTTACAACAAAGGGTATTAGGAATCTTTTAAGATGAGTCTATCTTAGGAATAGTATGGGTGCAGTTGAAATACTCCTATCAATTGGAGTGATCTGGTTAACAAGGTGTTGATTGGACCAGACATGGAACAAGAAATGAAGGTTATAAAGAAGAATCTAAAGGCAGCAAAAGATAAGAAGAACAACTATGCATATCGGAACAAGTTGTTCAAGGAGTTCCAGGTTGGGGAATAGGTGTACTTGCACATCAAACAAAAGAATATCTCCTTATGAATTAGATCATGTTTCAATCTGGCACCACGGTTTTGTGGACTCTTCAGTATCACTTAGAGGATTAGGTTAGTAGCCTATCGACTTGCCTGCCTCCGACAGTGAAATTCCATGATGTTTTCCATGTGTCATTTCTTAAGAAGTATGTTAAAGATGTTGATCATGTGACTGAATGCTCTGTATTGCAGGTGGAACCAAATGGAGAATTCCAGCCAGAGCCTTAGTGTATTGTTGTAGCGGCTACAACACCCTCCAAAATTTTTTCCTACATCCAAACATCGGAGCCTTCCTTAGTTTCTCTCTTGATGGTCGCAAACACTCGGGCTCATCCCATGAGCTCTTGTCGAGTTTTCATACCCTCTTCGCTTGATTGATCATTGGTCATATTTTGGCATGTTGATCGCTATGTCATGCTTCTGAGTTTCTTCTAACATTTTAAAGTTTTGTCTTCGTGTGTGTGATTTGTTTTCTCTTCGTCCACATCTGTCACACTTACACACTAAGTTGTAAAAATTGTCGCACAAGTGTCATCACGGTCATTCGAAGACATATTTAAACTGTCACACTTTTTGCTCTCAAGATTTGAGTCACTATCACTGAGCACATGTTGTCTTGTTGGTCTAAGGTATATTATCATGAAGTCATGCTAAGTGTGTGATCACATTGTCATGTCTGCACGAGTACACTTGCTTTCACACAGTCAATTTTCCTAAAAGAAATCGATGAGACAACTCTCCATCAGCCAGATCGGATCTCAATGACCTTGCACTACTACCCAAAACTGTGCAAACCTTGAGGCTATCCTCCGGGAAGCCTACTCTACGCAATTCTGGAAATGAGGCAGCTAACTGACTCTGAGAACTATGTAGAATTTGTCCCCAAATCCGATCCACTTTGCACTTCCCGCAAGATATACCATCAAGCCTCCCAGTGGTCAACCGGAGAAAGAACTTGAGCTATGATCTCAAGTTGTATTGAGCTCCATAATTGCGCAAAGTTGTCCTGCCCTGCTAACTCTTCTTCCCCACTCTACAACTAGCCTAAGAATTGTGTAAAGTTGTCCTGTCCTACCCTTCCTTCCCTCTTTATAACCAACCTAGGTATTACATAGAGTTGTAATGCCCTCCCATCCCTTCTTGCTTGCTCTACAAACATGCCAAGAATTGTGCAAATTTGTCTTGTCCTGCCCTTTTTGCCCACTCTGCAAAACAGCTCATGAATTGCGTAGAGCTGTCATGTCCAACCCCTCTTCCCCGCTTTTCAACCATCTCAAAAACTGCACAGAACTGTCTGGGCACGGATTGTCTCTCCAGATTGCATAGTTTTGAGCAGTAGCTCCTGCAGCCCGACCTTAGCCTCTTATGGAAAACAGCGTACATTTCTTTTCCAGTGCCTCCTACTGCCCACACTGTCTACCCTAGAGGAATTGTGCAAATCCCAACTGGATGACCTGTCCATTTCTGCCTTTGAAAATTGCACAGATTGGCCTAGCAACTCCTTGACACCCCGCCTGACCTTCCACCCTAAAACTGCGCAGTTCTGCCTCCCAGTTGGGTTTTGCCCCACACTTGTCACTACTGTCTTGGATTGTGAAAATTTGTCTCCGAGTGACATCTACGTAGTCTTTCTAAGCAGTGCTCCGGAGCCTCGCATCCCAGCCTGAGATGTGCTCTGCACAGTTTCATTGACTATCCCTCTTCTGGTCTCCTACACCGAATTGGAAACTAATACATCATTATAGACTACGATATTTTTGGATTTGATATCATCTCATCATGATTGATTGCTGGAATAGGTACATCGATGAAATATGGCGCGACAATGAATGAGATGGAAAAGAGGCACATCCTAGAAGACTTGCTTATGGTCGGACAAACACATGAAGCACATTGAGCAAGCAAGTGAAAGGGACACATTCACATGCACCATCACGAAAATACTAAGACCATCGAAGACCCCACACACTTTTCCATGTGGAGGTGAAGAAATATTAAATCGAGAGCATACCATCACTCAGCAGCACAACAAATCAAGACGGACACCACAGCCAGCCAGTACATGTCAGCAATGTCATGTCAAGTTGTCTCACAAGTTGTCTCGGACACATCACTACTATGGTTCATACTTGTTGTAGTCAATTTAATGTAAAGTGGAAGTCCAAGATACCCACATATGATGTCGAAGAGTCATGTAAAGTCGAAAATTCATAGGAAGTCAAAGAGTCATGAGGGAATTCGAAGAGTCATCGGGGTCAGTTATACCTCCTTGGCTATATATACCCCATCGTTGTACGAGCAAAGGAAATTTCACCTTAGCTCCTCCCACATAGCCTTAAGAGTGTGTAATCTATTCTTTGAGGAGTAAGGAGTGGCTCCAATGTCCCACTATTGGGACTAGTGATGTATGGTGTACATATGTGTCTTGGATCTTTTTCTTAATTCAAAAGTCTGTCTTAGGCCAGCACGTTTTCATGCATGTTTTGTATCCTTTTGTAAGACTACTCTTTAAATGTTTGTAATGCATGTTTTCTTCACATGTACTAAGATAGTTGAACTATTTCGGTTATTTTAGTATTCAAATTGTTGAATATGTGTTGTATTATTTATTACTTTTGTCCCATCCATGTGGACTACTCAACCAGACATTAGACAGACCATATTTGTGTATTGCTTAGTGCTAACGACTGTCACCCCCATGTGGACTATTCCGCTAGATGGTGTATGTGTTTTCCCTTGAGCTTTGGTTTTCACGACTGTCACATCTGTTGTGGACTATTCCAAAGTATGCCAGATAGACCCTTCTTGTTATTCACGTGTGTTTCTTCTTGGGTTGGGACTATTCCCTCTCATTAAGAGGCTCACTTTACCTCCCCCTTTTTACAGTAAGAGAACCCGAACACAAAGTTACATTACAAACTCACGAGGCACACTCACCTTGCTTTCTTAAAATTACAAGCATAACACTCTCGTGTGCTAAATAGCAAGAGCTAAGGCAAATCTCTAAGAGAATGGCAATTGGGCCATCGTACCAGATGGGACTCCTACATCAAATCGCGTGAGGTATAGTTGGAATTTCATACTAGGGAGATCCCCTGAATATTGGCGGGTCCAGCACCATAAAAATTTATGGCACTAGAAGGAGGGCCACCAACTATATATGGTTGAATGTCCTCTCAACCCCATGCATCTATCATCTGGTCAAGGCAGTAACACAAACTCCCTCTCTCCCACGCACAACTATGAAATTGGTTACTCCTCACCTCCTAGACCTGAACAATAAATCTAGATCATCACCTTCGCTCAGTTTGTCCCATCACTCGTCAGCTTTCCAAGGTTGTTGGACGGATTCTAGGAGTACATAATCTTCCCTCCTCGCAAAGGAAGAAAAAGACTACACCCATTAGAGTGGTAGTCTCATCTGTTGAAGAAGTAATCCTCGCCTGTCTTGAAGAGTTGGTTGAAGCTATTGATAACAAAGAGGAACCTCTTGTTTTCCTACAAGGGGAAGACGTTAACAACACACTCTTAGGCTTAGGTTCTGATGGAGGCAGCGGAGGAGGCAAAAGCAGAGACGAACCAACAAATTCAGAAGCTAAACCGTCTGATTCAGAAGAAGAGGAGGAGTACGAAGAAGAAGAAGACATGGTTGATCAAAATTTGGAATGGATGACCCAGGGTCCATTGGCACTTTGCGGTGCCTTGCACAATATTCCAAGGCATGTAGAGAAACTGTTAACGAAATATGACCTTGACAGAGTAGTGAAGGCAGAATATCATCTAGACACATTCTGCCAACATCTATAGACACTCGAGGTATGTTATGATGATGTTGCATGTAGAATATTTCCATGTACCTTGCATGGTAGAGTAGTTGTATGGTACCACAGCCTTTTGGTCAACTCCATTTAGAACTGGGGAATGCTCAAAAGAAATTTCCTTGAAAAATTTGCAGATGACAAAACCCTGCCATATTGTTGAAAGAGTTGGGTATTCCTAAGATGGAGCCAAAAGAGAAAGTGAAATACTTTAACTAGAGGCTTAAATGTATCCTAAACAAGTTCACTGCAGATAATCAACCTCATGACTCCATCACAGTCAACTACTACACATCTGCATTGTCGACCAACATTGTGCAACTCGTTAAGCGAGATGCGAAACCAATGGTATCTGAAAATTTCCAAGAGACAATTGATGTGGAGAAGGACATGTCCACGATTGGACTCATTATAGATGATTACTCGATGAAGGACTCCAAACATCTGGGTAGGAAATCCCAGGTTGTTGTGAGTCAGGGGAAGGAAAAATAAGCAAGTGGAATTCACACTATTACTTGTCTCCTTAATTCCTTGACAACTGAAGTAGCAGAACTCAAGCAACAAACAAGCGAGATAGTAGTGACCAGCAGACCTTCCGGTTTTGCATGCAAAAAGAATGGGACATCAGGTAGCAATAGTAGTCACCCAGCTAAAGCTGTGTAGAGTTGAAATGTTGTGTTCCAAGCGGAACAACTTGGTAAGGATAACTCCTATGATTTCCACCAAGTGCAACACTTATAGAAGACATGTACATATTGGAACTGAGTTGTGGGCTCCGTGGCTTCAAGAATGAACAATCATCTTAATGCTAGTGAAAAGGTTCAGACAGAACATGAAGATGATGAAGAGGATGCTACATTTGATGAGGCCCCAAGTTCTGAGCACATGATTATCATGTATCAATCTCTAAACATTGCCCAGAAGACAAAAACCACCGAGAAGGAGACCCCAAAATAGAACAGTTGATATAACCTAAGAAGTCAAGTTGCTCCTACTATGATCTATGTACCGAAAGAGAAATTCAAACAAGTGTTCAGAAAAGTTGAACCATTGTACCCTCAATAAAAAAACACAAAACAAGTCCGGGAAGACAATTCCAATGAAAGATACATCCATGAGTAGCTCACTTCAGAACACTCCACTAGACAATACAAATACAAGTCTTCCCCCAAACAATTGGTGAGTCTACCCAGTTTAGACTATAACATTGTTGAAGACATGAAGAAGACTCGTGCGAACATCTCTTTGTACCAACTCACCAAACTAATGGGTTGGCGAGATATTTTGTTGTGCGCAGTGGGGAACACCTCCAAAGACAATGTTGCCTCTTCGAGCAAGGGATCAAGTAAGTCTCCCAGATCACTCACATCTACACTCAATGTGCTTCACTGAGAAGAGGTGAACCCACTCTACCCACCATTTTTTTTATCTTTCGAAATTTTCAACTTCAATGTCCACAACTGTTTGGTTGAATATGGTGCATTAGTCAATGTCATGCCTCTCCATTGCTAAAAGGATAAATTCACAATGGAGGAGTACATATATAGAGATCATCCAACCTGATCGAACATGTGTACCAACCATTGGTGAACTTTGGGATGTTATCATCTGACTATTGTCTGATGGACGAGTTCACCAATGCATCAACATTGTGATAATGGACATACTAGAAGCATATGGCTTACTCCAAAATAGAGACTAGTCTAGCAAGTTGTAAGGATATCTTGTGATGCAGGAGCATTCAACCCAAGAGAAAATCATTGTAATTAAGTAGAGATAGGGGATCATGTAGCTTTAGAGAAGCAGTTTCCTAAGTCTCAAGTTAATGCAATATTTAGACCTTTAAGTGATTTAATTAGATAATGGAGGAAGTTGTAAATGCTCTCAAATAAATGAGAACATGAGTGGTGAATAAATGACAAGTGTCAGAAGTCAATTAGGACTCTTAGAATAGTTCATAATTCAAGGGATGAGAGAGAGCTTTTAGGAATTAAATAGAGATTGGAAGTGGACATAGAGGATACAAACGATTTAGGAGTGAGTTCAATACATTTAGGAGTCGAACCAGGATGAGTTCAATAGAACTCACTGGCATATATGTAAGCCTACGAGTAGAGTCGGGAGGAGGCCACTGATAGGAGAAGATCAAGCCACGAGACAGAGAGTCTCATTATGTAACCAACTGTTTATATGTTATATATAGAGGAATTCAATTCTGAGTGGGTAAATGTGTTAATCGTGTGTTTATTGATTGATTACTATGTGAACTCGTAGGTTCTATAACAAACACTGTAGGCAGAGTCGAAGTGGAGTACAGAGGATAAGAATGAGCCAAGCGGGTCGTGATGGATATTTGAATCCATTCGGAAGATCAATTAAGCCCAGAGTCAGTGATTAAAATCACAAAAATCAAGCTCAGAAAGGAGTCGCAGTGGAAACAGTGAAGGAATCAAAACCTTTGAAGAGGAGCTAAATCATGGAAGAACTGAAGACTTAGCATAAAAAATAAGTAAAAGGGAGAAGCGTGAAGTGAAGTATCGACGCTCAGCAGCCGTTGGATCTTGAAGATCAACGGCCAGGATCTAATCATAGAGGAGATGGAGAAATATCACATCAGCAAACTTTAACGAAGGAAGGCGGTTTTGTAACAGTGAAAGTGGATATCGGGCGGCCTCAAAACCATAAGCGGTATTGAAGGACGAGCGTTGATTCCACTCATTAAACAACGTGTGGCAACGAAGGTTAGAGGAAACCACTTTATCGAGTGGTTAAACCTCGTGCTTATTATCTACCCGATATCAACAGCAGCCATCAGATCTATTGGGTACAAATCGACGTGGAGAATAGCCGCACAAGTTTAATAGTCGAGAGTAATCTCATCCGTTGGATCAGGGGATACAGTTGATGGCCAATATTTGATCGGAGGTTTCGGTGATCGGAGATCATGCTTATCAGAGTTGGGAGAAGCAGCACAGTGGAGCAACTAAAGGTGTGGACCCGATGAAGTTATAGATGCGGTTGGAAAGTATTTGAGATCCGCTTATATGTGTTCGGAGTGGAATTTAAATGTATTTCCATGTATTGGCAATAGATGTGTTGCAGAGCCTTTTTAAGGCTAAAACATATATTAACGATTTTGATAGTCGCATATTGGAATCAGAGGGGTGATGAGGCATGTATGTATGAACCGCAGAGGAGCTGATAGCCGATTGCGATAAAGGCAATCCTCAGGAAGTGTGCAGAGACCGTACTAAAGGTGGAAAGGTATGTTTTGGGAGAATTTTCCTTTGTAAATGATTTTTATAAGGAAATAGGGCTAATGAAAGGTTTACACGTTAAAACATATATGTCACCAATGTATTAAAGAGGGAAGGTTATATATGCAGCCTAAAAGGTTAAAGTAAGGTTTATTGGAGTGAATGAGTCCCGGTAGGAGGTTTTGGCGGGGTAACTAAGTTCTGATACAAAGGAACGGATGATAAAGGGGCCTTAATCATTTATGGTTTGAAGATTTTACTACTTTGTGAGTCAAATACCTCGGATAATGTATTTATGCATGTTGATGCATACTGTGTGTGTAACCGGGGGTAACCCTGCATCATAGTGGTATCAGAGCAGATTTGTAATCAGAGCAGGTTTGTAATTAAAAACGTTGGGGTTAAACAGAACAAAGGAATTATATGTGAAAGAATTAAAAGTAGAATTATGTGTTAAGATGTTTATGTAGGCAAGGAAGAACCAGATTCTAATCTGACAGAAGGAAGACACACAGAGGTGATGTGTAGCAGAACTTGCAGATGTAGGAAACAGAGAGACAATCCATTCAAGTACAGGTGGAATGGTGAAACAAGATCATGCTGAGATCTTGAAGGTGAGGTAATATTTTTTGTTTTAAATTGAGAATGTGTGTTTTAACACTAATTCACAGGTGACAACAAGAGAAGCTATGAGAGGAGAACCATATGTGTTCTTGAAGACAGAGTAAGGAAAATACTCTGATGGATAAGTGGTAGTGAACATGAAGAATCCAACAAGAGATTGGACAGAGAGGACAGCTAAAGTATTCTCAAGAGAGAGTAAGAGATTGCAGAAGCCTAGAAGGAGCAAAGGTGTTGCTCAAGAGTAGGTTCCAGATAGAGGACCTGTGCTTACCAAAAACTGAGTGAGGAGAGCTTGGTGAGGTAAGATTGCAGCAAGCAGGACCAACTGTTGCAGAGGCTTATTGAAAATGAGTGAGGAGCTCATGAACAAAGAGTAGAAGAAGATTACTACTAATAGTCATAGCAGAGGTTCAGAGAGAAGCCACAACAGAAGAAAGATGAAGAAAGAGGATGCCAAGGCAAATGGCAAGAGGATGAGCCAAGAGGAAATTGACAAAGAGGTTGTAGAGTTAAAAGAATAACTTGGTGAATTAAGGAGAATACTTGAGGAAATCCAGAGACTAGGTTGGGTCTTGAGGAAGAAGCCAATGGAATGGCATGAGATGTAGAGAAGGCTACAACAAAAGCAAGTAAAGTGGTTGAGGGGAAAACTCAAGGAAGTTGAGTTGGAAATGGAAGAGTCCATTTGTGAACCAGAACAAGGAGAAATTCTGGGAGAAAGTTAAGATGAAGAATTGAAGACTGAAACTTCAAGTGAGGCCAAAAGGTCACATGGTTTAAAATATGACAATTTGTGTATGTTTTCAGGTCAAACATGTAAGGAAGGACAATTTGTGTATGTTTTCAGGTCAAACATGTAAGGAAGGATAATTTGTTGATATTGTCATGAAGAAGGAAGAAGAAAAGCAGAATCAAAATTCGGTTTTGGAAGAGGATGAGATAGATAGGTCTCATATGCAGTTGGGGAAAGATATCAAGCAACCAAGTGAAGGGCTTGAGGATATTGAAGAGGAGACCATCGAAGAATTTCATAATCATATGAAAGATTTAGAATAGCAAGGAGATATGATGGTTAAAGCATCAAGTGAGACCACAGGGTCTTATGTTTTTAAAACTGATAGTTTGTGTATAATGGCAGGTACCGTAGGAGAAAAGCAACCAATTGAAGATATCTTCAGAGTGGATGAAGATCTAGAAGTAAAAGGTGACAAAGAAAACTTCTCAGAAGAAGAAGAATTTGACTGCATACAGAAGGAAAAGTCTATGGATGATTCTATAGAAGCTGTCATGAAGATGAGGAATCAGGATCTTATTCTGATGAAGAATGAAGAAATATTGTCTCAGAAAGGTAATCAAATGAGTTTGATTAATTTTATTGATGAAAAACAAATGCAGGAGAATGTTAATGAAGATGACGAGACAAGGATAACTCTAGGAGAATAATTACAAAGGAACAATAAGGCAAAATGTACTAAAGAAGAAGGATATCTACTTAAAGATGTTAAGAAGGAAGAAGTCTATGCAAAAGACTTAGCAAAAGGAAAAAGGACATCTAATGAATTCTCAATAACGAAGGAAGATATGGAAAGTTGTGTGAAATTTCCAATTTCTACTCCAATTGAAATTGTTGAGTTATATAGAAAATTAAATTTTCAAAGAAGGGAGTTGGAAAAACAAAGAATGGATGTTCAAGAGAGATTCCTGAATAAGGAAGACAAAAGAATTATCATGAATGAAAATCATAAGAAAAAGGAGATGATTATGAAAGTTTAGCAGATTGACACTACAAAAGAAGGAGTTCACTACGGTGGACAAGAGCAGGAAGACATCATTAGAACAAATGATGCAGAAGAGAGACTAGTTGACAGTCTCCTGAGTTCTTTTGAGGATTCAAAACAACATGTTGATGTGCTAACAGAGAAGAAAGAGACAGAGCACCAAAATGAATTGTTGCCAAAGGAAGATAAGGCACAGAAGCCTTATGTTTTTTAATTTTAACAAGTGTTTTGTGAGTGCAAGTTTTGTTGCAAATACTGAAGGAAATCTTGCACAGTTGAGCTACTTAAAGATGAAAGAAGAATATTTTGTGGAATAATTCAATCCATGGAAAAAATATGTTAAATTGTTGGAGAGAGTGCTCGATAGTCATGATTCAGTCATGAAAGAGGGCAAGGATGATAGGGAGGTAGTCAACATAAGAGTCAGCATAGAAGTCAACATAGTAAGCAAAGAAAAAGTTGGAACAAAGTGAAAGAAACCAGCAGCAGTCTAAAGAATTAGTGGAAAGCAACAGTAACCTAGAACAAAGAGAAGGAGGCAGAAGTAAGAAGTAGAAAATGGACCAGCCCAAAGATGTGCTGGAAAAAGATTTTGAAGAGATGTGGCAGCTAATGATGAAGTAGTTCAAATGGAGGAAAATGGCAGCAGCAGGAAGTATGAACAATCAAAGTTTGAATCTAATTGACAAGAAGAAGAAAATGGAGCAGAAGACAAAAAAACTACAGCATCAGCAAAGGAACAAGACATTTGGGCAGTTACAGAACAAAGTATGGGATCCAAGAAGATCAAGATCAAAGACACATGATCAGGAGATCATGAATATTTTCTACTTTGGGATTCTAATGCAGGATCATTCAAACCAAGAGAAAATCATTGTAATTAAGTATAAATAGGGAGTCATGTAGCTTTAGAGAAGTAGTTTCCTAAGTCTCAAGTTAATGCAATATTTAGGCCTTTAAGTGATTTAATTAGATAATGGAGGAAGTTGTAAATGCTCTCAAATAAATGAGAACATGAGTGGTGAATAAATGAAAAGAGTAGGAAGTCAATTAGGACTCTTAGATCAGTTCATGATTTAGGGTACAAGAGAGAGGTTTTAGGAATTAAACAGAGATTGGAAGTGGACATAGAGGACAGAGAGGATTTAGGAGTGAGTTCAATAGATTTAGGAGTCAAACTAGGATGAGTTCAACAGAACTCACTGGCATATATGTAAGCCTACGGGCAGAGTCAGGAGGAGGCCACTGATAGCAAAAGATCAAGACATGAGACAGAGAGTCTCGTTATATAACCAACAGTTTATATGTTATATATAAGGGAATTCAATTCTAAGTGGGTAAATGTGTTAACTGTGTGCTTATTGATTGATTACTGTGTGAGCTCGTAGGTTCTATAACAGAGGTTGCAGGCAGAGTCGAAGTAGAGTAAAGAGAAGAAGAACGAGCCAAGAGGGTTGTGATGGATCTTTGGATCCATTTGGAAGATCAATTAAGCCCAAAGTCAGTGATTAAAATCATGGAAATCAAGCTCGGGAGGGAGTCGCAGTGGAAACAGTGAAGGAATCGAAACGTTTGAAGAGGAGCTAAATCATGGAATAACTGAAGACTTAGCATAAAAACCAAGTAAAAGGGAGAAGCGTGGAGTGAAGTATCGATGCTCAGCAATCATTGGATCTTGAAGATCAATGGCTAGGATCTAATCACAAAGGATATGGAGAAATATCGCATCGTGAACTTTACGAAGGAAGGTGGTTTTGAAACAGTGAAAGTGGATTTCAGGCGGCCTCAAAACCATAAGTGGTATTGAAGGACGAGCGCCGATTCCACTCGTTAAATGACACATGGAAGCGGAGGTGAGAGGAAACCACTTTATCGGGTGGTTAAACCTCGTGCTTATTATTTTCCGATATCAACAACAGTCATCAGATCTGTTGGGCACAGATCGATCGTGGAGAATAGGTGCACAATTTTAATGGTCAGGATTAATCTCAGTCGTTGGATCAGGGGATACAATGGATATTCAAGATTTGATTGGAGGTTTCGATGATTGGAGATTGGGCTTATCAGAGTTCGGAGAAGCAGCACTCTGGAGCGACTAAAGGTGCGGACCCGATGAATTTATAGATGCGGTTGGAAAGTATTTGAGATCCGCTTAAATGTGTTTGGAGTGGGATTTCAATGTATTTCCATGTATTGGCGATAGATGTGTTGCGGAGCCTTCTTAAGGCTAAAACATATATTAACAATTTTGATAGTCACATATCGGAATCAGAGGGGTGATGAGGCATGTATGTATGAACCGCGAAGGAGCCGATAGCAGATTGTGATAAAGGCAATCCTCGGGAAGTGTGCAGAGACCGTACTAAAGGCAGAAAGGTATGTTTTGGGAGCATTCTCCTTTGTAAATGGGTTTTATAAGGAAATAGAGCCAATGAAAGGTTTACACGTTAAAACATATATGTAACCAATGTATTAAAGAGGGAAGGTTATATATGCGGCCTAAAAGGTTAAAGTAAGGTTTATGGGAGTGAATGAGTCCCGATAGGAGGTTTAAAGTCCCGATAGGAAGGATTTAGTGAATGACTTCAATAGAGTCATAAACAAAGGCTTGAGGGTTGTTTAAAAGTCTTGATAGGAGGTTTTGGTAAGGTGATTGAGTTGCGATACAAAGGAACCGATGATAAAGGGGCCTTAATCATTTACGATTTGAATATTTGACTAATTTGTGAGTCAAATACCTGGGACAATGTATTTATGCATGTTTATGCATATTGTGGGTGTAATTGTTGGTAACCCTGCATCCTTTTGCTACAGACTGGTCACATTTATGGATTCCATTTCAGGGAAGAAGCAACCAGATTCAAGTGTTGTCCAAGAGTTATATGAAGCACAACATACTCCCTTTGATGGTCAGAATGGATCATTTCCTTTCGCACAATCTTTTTTTCAGCAATTGCTTTCTGGAAAGACATCTAGAGTGTTATCTTTCACAGCGAAGGCCCGCCACACCAGATACACGGTTGGGTCTCCTTCCTTTCCCAGCTAGTGAAAATGAAACATGTACCATACTTTGTAACAGTGGTAGGAGTAGTGTTTGCAATACTAGCATGGCAAGCGGTCCTTGTACATATGAGTTGTGGACCTTGTATTTTGATGGATCAAAAACGTAGGATGGCTCTGGAGTCAAGTGTGTTTTGATTGCTCCAAGGAAAATAAAGCATTTAGTCTCAAGCCACTTGGAGTTTGAGTGCACAAACAACACTGCTGAATATGAAGCACTCATCTTGGGTTTGCACAAAACCCTCAGCCTATATGTTACTATCCTCAAAGTGGCAGGTGATTCAGTGATTGTGGTATGGTAGATACGTAACATAATACATTCTGTCTCGCCTCATCTTAAATGTTACCAGCAAGAGGTTTGGCGGCTTATTTCTAATTTCCAACTTTATCATCATATATTTACCAAGAATGCAGAATTCAACTATAGATGCTCAGGCGAATGCAGCTGCTAGGATGACACCACTTACGAATAGATTTATTGTTGATATTTTGTATAGGCCATCTATTCCTAACAGCATAACTAATTTGTGCATTTTTTATGATGATGAACAGATACTGCACTTTATGGCCAATGCTAACATTTTCAAAGACGCAGCCATAGATGAAGACGTCCATGAGCAGTCTCTACAGGACACACCTGATGACAACAAAGGAAACCCCATCCCCAAGGGTGTGGCTTCACTTGAGAAACTCTATGATTTGAAAAACCACTTCCAAGTGTCCATGAACACCAAAACCCACAATTCCACATTGATGCACGAAAAGATCAACTTGTGAATAGAAAGAGATCTGAAATTTGTAAATCTCAGTACATGTTGCACACTAGAGGAGCGGCAAGCCTTTGTCCGCCTGTTCAGACAGTACAAGGATGTATTTGCGTGGACATATGATGATTTGAAAACATATGACACACAAACAATCCAACACATCATTCAAATCAAAGAATGGGTCAAGTCGTTTCAGCATAAACTCATAAAATTCCAACCATCACTTGAACCCCTCATACAGAAAGAATTGACTAAGTTGTTGGATGCTCGGATCATATACAAGGTTCATCATTCTATGTGGGTTTCGAATTTAGTTCTTGCAAGGAATAATTCGACGGAGATTCAAGTGTGCCTAGATTTCCGAAATCTTAATAGGGCCTTGGACAAGGACAACTACCCTGTGCCATTTATGGAGCACATCTTGAAGAAAATATGTGGAGCTGAAATTTTTTCTCTCCTTGATAGATTTTCTGGATATAACCAGGTTATAGTAGTAGAACCTGATAGACTTAAAACTACTTTCTGTATCAAGTGGGGTACATTCACTTACAGAATAATTCCATTTGAGCTTGTAAACTTAGGTGCAACCTTTCAGCATGCTATGGACATCGCCTTCTGTGGTCTCATCGGACAGAGCATAGTGGTCTCCCTTGACGACATGACAGTGTTTTCAAGAAAATAGTCAGGCCACCTACGCCATCTCAAGAACATATTCAAACGATGTTGAAAGTACAAGATATTTTTGAATCCCAAGAAGAGTGTATTTGCAATGTCTAAGGGGAACATCCTTGCATATATTATCGCTAAGAGCTAGATCAAGGTTGATTCAAACCAAGTTCAGACTATCACGCAAATTCCTCACCCAATCAATAAGAAATTTATGCAGGCCTTCTTGGGAAAGATTAACTACCTCTAGAAATTCATCTCAAATTATGTGCAGATTGTCAAACCTATCCAAGCTATGATCAAGAAGGATGTAGTCTACAACTGGGAAGAGAAGGAAAAGGATGTGTTTTTTATTGGGTTTTGTTATATTCTTTCCATGACTAACCCACCTAGCTAACCGAGGGGTTAGATGGGGGGTGGAGTCCCCCCTTCGTTGCACTGACTACATAGTGGGGTGTGGCTAGCCCCCCTCTACGGGGTCCATTGCAACACCCTGGGAAAAAAAATGGACCCTATATTAGGTAGGGAAAACCCACCTATGGCTTTGCGCATGGTTTTTCGCACATGGTTTTCGGCGCGATATTTTTCGGTCCATGGTATTGGATGCTTTGACATGTATATATATGTATTGTAACATTGAAAGGAAAATAATGAAAAATCAAGCTGGTAGTCTTGGTTTTGGGATCCAGGGGAAAATCTCTGTGTATATGTGTTTTATGTGTTATGCTCTCGCATTGTTTATTTTTTTGTTTTAGAATTCATATGTAGGTAATTTCTATACAGGGTTAAAACCTACATTTTCCTGTATCAAGCAAGCAATAGTAGATGCACTTGCGTTCTACAACCCAAATTTTAACAAAGATTTCTTGTTGTATACATTCACTTCTGACAATTCACTCATTGTAGTGCTCACACAGAAGGATGAACTGAACAACAAATGTCCCATCTCCTTCATGAGCCTGAGCATGCAGGGATCTAAGCTCAACTATCCCATTGTGGATAAACAAGCATATGTTGTATACAAGGCAGTGAAACATTTCACACCCTACCTGCTGAAAACTCACTACATAATCTTTGTGCCACACCCAACAATCAAATTGATGCTTGTTCAACAATATCTGGGTGAAAGTCGTGCAAAATCGATGACAAGACTTCAAGAGTATGATCATGATATCAAGCCATTTCACACTGTCAAGGGCCATGGTCTCTGCAGACTTGCATCAGAAGTAGTATACTCCCAAGAGGAATAAGAAGAGCTCGACAGTTGGGAGCAAGAAATCGAGATGTATAATATAGAGTGAGCACCACCCAATTCACACGACAACCCTTGGCATCAATAATAGCGCCAGTAGATTGAGCATCACACATTTACCTCTCACATTTCTATGCAAAAAAAGAGGGCACTTTGCCTCAAAGACTTATCTTACCAGTTGGTGCACGAAGTACCTTACAAAAAGCACAACAACACAATTTCTCTAAGGTGCCTGGAGGCACAAGATTCAGAGGGAGTGTTACAATACATGCATGACAGACCAAATGAAGTTCACTTCGCGGGTAACACAACAACGCATAAATTCATGAGAGTCGGTTTCTACTGGCCTACATTATTTAAGGATGCACATGCTTGTGCCCGCAAGTGCTCGGTCTATCAGTGACGTGCCGACAGAACATGAAGGTCAGCAACCTCGTTGTAGCATGTTGTAATGGATGAACCATTCCAATAGTGGGCCTTAGACATCATTATCGAAATATTTCCCCATTCATCAAGGTAGAGCCACTACATTGTGACTGCTACAGATTATTTCACGCGTTGGATGGAAGCAGTTCTGCTCAAACAAGTGAAAAACCAGGAAGTCATCAGCTTCCTTCAGTAGAACATCATCTCTAGGTTTGGTGTTCTTGTATCACTTGTTTTTTGACAATGAAACTTACTTCTCTTCGTTAAAATTGTATGATTTTGCATTGCAGTATGCTATTGTGCTTAAAAACGCATCTACCCACTACCCGCAGGGGAATGTTTTGTTGAATCAACAAACAAGAATATTATTCGCATCATCAAAATGACCATTTACTCAGAGTAGAAAAATTGGTATTTCACCTTGGTGAATGCACTTTGGGCTGACCGAGTTAGACCCAAGCCCTCTCTGAACACATCTCCATACTTCCTTGTATACGGTTAAGAAGTCATCCTTCCATCCATTATCTACTTTCCTGCTTTTCAGTTATCCCAAGAAGCCCGAGGCAAGATGTGTCTATTGATTTAGCGTAGGATGGACACATTATACAGGTTATAGGAAGAATGGATGAAAGAAAGGAATGCTAGCTTCGTTGTGGGTGACTTATTCTTGAAATGGGATAAGCCCCATGAAGAAAAAGGCAAACACACGAAGTTCTAGTCTCTCTAGATTGCTCTGTACACATCTCACGAAAAATTTCGCCAAGAAACGTATCGCTTGCAATCACCTGATGAGAGGATTGATAACCTTCCTCTCAATGGCCAAGATATAATTTTTTTTTTTAGTGATCTGGGCCCGCGCTCCACCAATGTACATAGCATGCTTATTGTTGCTCTTTTTCTTTGCTCTTTTTTGTTTTTCTGCTTTACTTTCCTATTTTTCATTTTTTTCCCTTGCTTTGTTTTGGTTCTCTTGTCATTATTGTTTTGTAAATAAGTGTTTTCCTATATTGTTCTAGATATTGAATAAGTATGAGTCCTGCGGCATTGCAATGCTTGGCCAGACCTTTGTATGTCTTCTTTGTGCTTGGTTGTAACTTTTGGTCGATGAAGCCTAGACAGAAAATACGAACCATCTTTAAGGGAATCTCTAGTCAAAACAAGAACCTGTGTCCAAACTAGGAAACCCCATTCATGTACTTAGTCTTGTTCCCTATGTGTTCAAGCTTAATCCAACTAGTAGAAATAGAGAAGGGGGAAAATCTAAATGAGAAAATATAAATCAGAGTTCTTATATGCTTCTCTAAAGGAACAACCTATTCTGCTTCCAATAGGTTGGGATCCGTCTTTCACCCCAAAAATAAATAAGTGCCTATGCACAATCCACTTTTCAAAAAATACAAAGGTGAAAAAAGAGAAAGGCTTCCTATGGAGAGAGGTGAAGCAGGTAACTCCACCGGGGTACTGAACAGGCTCACTGGTAGTGGATCAATGCTTGTGTTCCTTTGTCACTCTGCCAGGGTACTTTCCAAGCCTGTTGGTAGTCGAGCAACGTTAGAGAAGAAAACTTATACTCTGTGAATCTTAAGCTCGTGAACCAAACTACCCTTCACGATTTTGGAACACTGTGTGTTACACATCATTTTATCACTGTCCTTGTACTCCACATATACGATCCTAGAGGACTCTATAGTGTACCTAACATGCTTTCCTATCATGAAGAAACTCCCATTGTGTCCCTCTTCATGAGTAGAACAATTCCCTTTTGCATCATTTCCCAAAAATCTTCTTTATCCTAGTTTACAAGACCGACGCTAATGACCCATGTCCTCCTCGTGCCGATATGCAGGTTTTATAATTATCCCTAGTGTTGATCAGATCGACTGAGCCCTTTCTCAGTCACGTCGATCCTCTTTTGGAGTTTTTTTTAAATATGGAGCCAAAGCTTCCAGCTCTATAAGCTTCGTAAGGGAAGTCTGGTAAATGGATATGCCGAATGGAGTCGAGGAGGTCAGTTTGGGCTCCTTTCCCCTATTAGGATGGAATTAATCCAAGAGATAAGGCCTTCTCTCATGAGAAGAGGAACCATCTACCATCCATCCAAGCTATAAAAACCTCTCTTTTTCCGAAGCAAAAGCTAGTAGTCCTAATTAAGTTTTAGTTTGGAGTTAGAATAATCAGCAAGACATATTTAGTCTAAAGTTTTCTAGTGTATGTTTGAGGGAGAATAGTGTGTTTGGGTGTGATTTGAGACTCGAGGAAAAGAGGACTTAAAATATCTATTATTGAGGTCGTCCATGAAGTGTTAGCAGAAGTGTGGGAACCCGAATATGTTAGAGAAGAACAACAATGTCAATACATCGGTTGTAATCGCTTCTTGAACTAATATAAATGCAACTACCAATTGATTTCCTACATGAAATGTCATCTCACATATTTATGGCTTAATGTTTCTTGACTTGTTAAGTATGCTGAATATAATATTGTATGTTATTATGTTTGTTGTTTGTTGTTGTTTTCTTGTTTCATGTGTTCGAAGGAAAGAAATGAAAGATAGCTAGAGCTAGGAAGCAGGATCATCACCAAGCATAATAGCATTCTAAGAGGTAGGCCCTCTTAATTGATTCTAGCCTAAATCTTCCATAGATTGTCTGTTTGTGACTAGACCCGCTCTCTCGGGCTAGAGGAATTGTTTGTGTCCGCACTTAGAATTTACCTGTATCACAAATTGGCGACTCCACTGTGGAGTCTATCCTTTTGTTTGATTGATTGTAATTTCATATTTTTGTGTGAACTTTTATAGTATCATCATTTTCCTCTAGTGTTCTCTACTTTGCTTGGTTTACTGCTTTGAGTCTAAAATTTACAGTAGCAAGTCTGGTTTTTACCTGAGGAAATTTTTATTTTTTCCTTTGAATTCTCGGCCAACACGGTTTTTTATAAAAAAGTCACGCCGATCATATCAAGTTTCTCAAAAACAATGACATCAACCCCCTTCAGGTGCTTCTTGTCAGTTAGGTAGTTGCGCAGATGCCTGTAGTTGGAGATTAAGGTTTACCCCAGATCTCAACCAATGTGTCTTGCTCTCTTTATTTCTGCCTCTTAGCTTGTTTAAGGCTATTTCTCCCTGACTAGAAAGCTTGATTTGGCTTGGTTTATGTGCTTGTTGGTTTGCCTTCTTTTTCTTGATTTATTGAGTCTTTTGATGGTTAGTGGCTCTAGGACATCTAGCTTGTCATCCATCCCGCTGATTGTGAACTCAGTGAGTCCAGTTGTTGCTGAATTTACTCCTTGCATTTCATTTGTAGTCCTCTTATTGCTTTGATCTCCATCATTCAAGTTTGAAAACTTTCGTTTGATTGTTTAAATGTCTCTTTTTCGACATAGATCACGTTGCTTGTCTTGTTTTTGGTAGATTCATTGCATTATTAATTTGCAAGAAGTTATTTTTGTGTCTTTTCACTTGTTTCAGGATTGATTGTCTCTAAAAGTTTTTCATTGAACTGTTTCACAAAAAAAATCATTTTTCTCATTTCATGAAAAGTACACAATTCTAGTTTGTTGCATCAATGTGTTACGTTAGTTAGCATCATTGAAGACTAGATTTGCATTTTCATTTGAAAAGAAAAAGAATTATATTTACCTTTGGAAGGACTGCTTGAAGTGCACTTGTTAGGAAAATAGGAATTGGGAAGAGTTTTTTCATTATTTTGTTTTCAAAGAGTGAAGTAGTAAGAAAATCATGTTTCTTTCAGTTTCTTAGTTGTTTTCATTTGATTGTGTTTTCTACCCTCTCTAGTGTAAACAATTCATCGAATTGAAAGAGTCTTGTCTCATTTAGCTACATACAGGATTTTTCGAGTCACATCGCTAAGGCCTCAAAACCGAGACATAATTCAAGATAAAATTTAAAATGAACTCAATTAAACTAAGGCACATTTGAAACCTAACGATCACATCTAGAAGGTCTAGGCTAGAGACGTGTTCCAGCGTCTTTAAACCTAGCAGCTGTCATTTGCTTCGGCACTAGACAGTGCTAGTATGGTCTTTTGCTCCCTGTACTATCGAGTATATAAAGGGAGGCCCCACTAGGCTGCAATCCTTTATCCATAGGAAGTCGAGTCTACTACCTTGTAAATGTGATACACTAAACACAACATTTAGGAAGATCGTCCACATACTACACGGTTTGCTGGAAGGTATTCTGCAGTTCACGGTTACTTGGTATCCTTTTACCTAGATCATCCTGAGTAGTCATTTCATATTTTCTACTCTTTAAGCTTAAAAGATCATCCGAGCACTTGTCCTTTCGAGCTCGCTTCAAATCAAAAGTGATAGAGTCATCTTTTCTTCTTTCTTGACTCTTAAAACATGAAAGAGCACCAGTTTGTTTATGTGTCTTAAAAAATTGTTGCCCACGATCTCATAAGATCCCTATTGGTCTTTTCTAGAACAAATCGTGAGTATACCTTTTAAAGTACATTTAAAACCTTGTAATTTATCTCTCTTTTCCTATTATTTGAGGCGAAGCCATCGTGGCTGAACCATCCAGTTCACCTAGTTCCTCTTCCTCTCCTTAGTCGCAAAGATTGTCTGAGGAGCCATTTCCTGAATTATCGCAGTCACTTGAGGACCAAGGTGTTGAACTTGAAATTGTTCCAAGCATTCAACCTTTTTCATCTCATCCTCCACCTCCATCAGATACTAGGTCACTTTATGATATTGGCCCAAAACCTTTGGATAATCCTATCTAGAATCCAGAGAATCAACCGACCCTTAACAGTCAGCTTGGAATGGTTGTTTATCCTCTGAATCCTTTGTTTGACCCTATTGTTATATCACCGCAGTGTCCATACAGTCCGTACGATCATTCGAGTATTCCTTTAGAATTATCCCCTCGAACATCTTAGGTCATTCGTCGTCACTTGTTTCCATCCATGGAACCCAAAGGAGAATTTCCAGTCTCCTCTCCGGGTCACTCAGAGGTTTCCAATCCACACACTGTCGAAGAGGAAGAAGATCAGTTTCCTCCTGAAGGTTTCCCCTACATGGGAATCATCCCAATAAGCATTTATCAGAATTTACCTTCTAATTATGTGACTTTAGCATAGTTGGTATCAGATACACCTAGTGCCTCTTCGCTTTATCATAATTTTGTTTGGGCATCTCACGCGATGCCTGCCATGGGTCTGTTCATTCAGAATCTGAACCCCCAATAGACATTGATCTCTGCCATTACTTCAGTCCCGGTGCAGCCCACCGTTCCAAACCCTCTTGTCTCGCTAGTCCAAGTCACCCGTCTGATGCAACCAATGATATCGAGTCCTTCGGTCCCTCTAGTAAGTGCACAAGTTGTGCCACCACCTGGGGCGAAGAATCCAAATGTCTATACGGTGTCGGGCACAACTAATGTGAGTAGCTCACATGCTAACACAGTTGGGGTGAACCAACCTTCTTCTAGTTTCATTTAAAACCCTATTGGTCCTACTGGATCAAGCAATCTCCAGTACCAATAGGTCCAAAATCATGTTGGTTCGTCTAGGTCAAGCAATTTCTAGTATCAGCAGCCTTATGAGGCTCAGGTTCAGTACCAAACTCCTTATGTTCCATATGGTTCCCAAGGAATGGTAAATCCACCTTACATCCTTCAGCCTCAACAATACGTTCAGCATGGTTTGATTGTTGTTCCCAGTGGCTATGACCAGATATAGTTCGGAAATTTTCAAGGTTTCAATTCGGGAACTGGCCAAGTACCCTTGTAGCAATAAGGACAACCTCTGTAGCAAGGAAAACCTCTGCAGAAACAAGGGAAACCTTCACTACAGTAAAGGCCATCCATTTAGCAGCAAGGTTCGATGATGCAGCAGCAAGGACCATTGCAATAGCCACAGGGGCAACCTTCATAGTAGTTGCAACAAACCATATAATATGTTCAACAAACCTCCCAACCTATGTCTTCACAAGGCCAACCTCTGCAGCCGCAGGGACAGCTTTGCAGTCGCAAGATCATCTCTCATAGTAGCAAGGTCAACCCGGGTAGCAACAACCCTTATATACATATCAACAGGGTTAGCCTTTGCAAGGACAAGTTCAAGGTCAAGTCTTGCAGCAGCAGGCCCCAAATCCTCACGTCCAAGGGTACGAGGTTCAAAATCCTCTTCTCCAAGGACAATAGGTCCAAAATCCTTATGTCCATAGTCAAGGCAACCTACAATGGGGGAAAACCAAATTCCCTATGGACAGAACCCTCCACTATGGGGACAAAATCCCTACCAGCGGGGATGGGCTCCTTCGATTGGACCCGCTTATTGACCTCTAACGCCTTTCAACACTTAATTTCCATTCTTGGCTACACTAGAGTTGCCAGAAGTGTCTCGATTCACGAATGATCCAATTCTTCATTCGCCCTTCTAGCCTCCAGTCCCATCCAAGATCTCGAGCGATTGTCCGAAGTTCGATGGGAAAGCAAAAGAAGATCCTCAAGCCCATGTGATGACATATCACCTCTCGTGCTCTTCGAATTCTTATGTTGATGATTCTATTCGTCTTCATCTTTTCCAATGAACTCTCATAGGTTATAGCCAAGTGGTACATCGAACTTCCTCGAAGTACTTATTATGACTTCAACTCTTTAGCCATGGGTTTCCTCACACGTTTCCAATTTCCGGTTTGCTATGAAACCGATACCTATTTTCTTACATCGCTCAAGCAAAATACTAGGACCCACATCTCCGATCACATCCATGAATGGAGACGTAGGCGTCACCTGATCAAATTCAAGATTGTTGATCAATTACTCATCGAATGGTTCACCAAATCATTCGTCACTCCAATTGCTCGTGATATCGCTATGGGTGGGTGTGTCACAAAGGGGAAAGCCATTGCTCATGCCCAGTACTTAGATCTCATTTACTCTTAATCTGGAACTTTGTATAAGTTATTACCCGATGTACTGAGGCCACCATCTGATCTGATGGCATCGAAGTCACATGCTACACCTCCTATTGATGGATTAATTGGTTCAGTGTCCCAGGCCCCTGTAAAATCTTCTTCCAAACAGAAGTCGGCCTCAAACACTACTTCCAATAGTCCCTCTCAGAATCCACCTGGTCGTGGAAAAACCTCATAGGTCCATGCTGTTTGGTCTACCACAACGGATAAATCCTCGAAAGATAAGAAGAAATGCAAAGGAAAAGGTAAATTCGATGCCCAAAAATAGGGTCCTCCTAAGTCGTTTACTGGTGATGTTTTCCAATGGAAGCCTAAGTATCCATGCCTCATTTGTGAGGAGGATCACAATATTAAGGATTGTCCCAGACAAACTGAAGTTAGTTGTTTTCTCAAAGGTACCCCATCTATCCTAAAGGAGCCATTTCTATCCCAGCAAACCCAAATGGTAGACCAGCCTCAAGTGCGTGCTTCCTCAGGTTCAAAAGTGTTCATGATGAGTACACCCATCAATGTGGCTACTATATCAAAAGATCATCAAACTACCCCAACAGCAGGGAAAGGAAATGAAGCTACCCCTTCTTCTTATTCCCCGTCAAGTTCTGGTCCTCTTCATATCAAGCGACCCAACCCTGATTCTGCGGTTCAACCACCTTCTCGAGTTGTGCTGCGAAAGTCCTCATACAATCCCAATGCTCATGCCGATCAACACTACAATATTGTTGAGGATTTGGCTCAGGTGCCATCGGATATGTCTGCCCTAGAGGTACTTAAAATATGTACGTATCAATGGAAATCACTAATGTCGTCTATTGGGGGTATTGATCCTCTTGATTCCAATCTTATATGTTTTTATCTAGAAAACCATGTTCCGCGTCTTCCTCATCATATTTCCTTTCTCATTCAGGTCATTGTTAATGAGAAAACCATTCATGGAACCATCATTGATGAAGGTGCTTCCACCTGCAATATGTTTGTTTCTTATTGGAAGAAAATTGGTTCTCCTACTCTGAATCAATCCCCTAACACTTTGGAAGCTTTTGACAGGTGTGATTTGTGACCATTCGGTGTCTTACCCAAACTTGCCATTACTTTGGAAGACAAGACAGTGCATGTTTAGGTAGTGATCGTTCACGCTAATCTCAATTATAATCTTCTACTCGGATGGAGTTGGACCCATGCCATGGATGTATTGGCCTTCTCCTTGTTCCGCGTGATTCGTTTTCCCCATCAAGGGAAAACAGCCACAGTTGACCAACTATCTTTCTTTACCTCCTCCTCCTCAGATGGCAATGTTTCATATGTTAAGCACATAAGTTCTCCTTATGAGAGTGTGGGGGCATGACTCTTTAAATATCCTGCTTTGATGGGTATCATTCCACTCCCACCTCCTAATGTTGCCTATGTTAACAAGATTTCAGTCAAGTCTGATCCTTGGGTCATTCCCTCTCTGGATCTTGTTGACACATGGGGCGAGGTAATGTCGTTAAGTCTTGCTAAAATTAATTACATGGAAATTTTTTCGGCTTCTCCTACAGTGTCCTATGATTATCTTGTTTCGCAAACCTCGCTTGATGTGTATTCTCAATCCCTGTGGCTTAGTTCTGGCCCAGTGGTCATGTCTATGTGTCTTAAGTAGTTATCTTCCCCACTGTCTATTGACATGTCAGTTTCTCTTGACATTGTCAAGATCTTTCAATTGAGAGCTCCTTTATCCCCTCATGGATTCAGGTTTTTTCTCCCTCCCCGAGTTTTTACCAATTTCTTATTCTTTCAATCAATTTCTCCTCTGACTCGTAACCCTCCCTCGCCTAGGGGGCATGGGGGCAAAGCCTTATATGATTTCTACTCTATTATTTGGCCGATTCGATGCTTACTCGTCATGTCAACAGTAAAAATATGGCGTTCATCTGTGTTGATTGATTACCCGAGTCCAAGCATGGCCTCACTCACAAAGTACTATGCTTAGGTCATCTTGCATTGCTACTTTTGTACAATAAGTGTGTCATTCATTTTTTATGCAGTGTGGTTTGGTGTGTTGGTTTGCAAGCATCTTTCCTGCTTATTATGTTTTTTCCTGCTTTGCAGATGTCGATGTCTCCTCACATCGATTTCGCTAATGGTGCTTGCTGAAGTACCTGGAACCTATCATCCACGGCATGGGCCATTTATGACCCCCATGGTGAGTTGATTAATCTTCAAGCGATTTTCCTAGGTCAAACAATTAATAATATTGTTAAAAATAGCACAGTTATCGAATTATTGTTAGAAGCTATCGCTCTTGGCATCCGAGATTTGGTTGTCAACCTTGATTCACAGCTTTTCGTTCTTCAACTCAATAGGAAATATTCTGTCAGAAACCCTCAGATATTGAGAATGTATCTACATATTCGTCTATTGGAGTGAAATTTTGATTACATCACGTATCATCATATTCCTAGACATATGAATACATTGACACATGCATTAGCTAATTATGTGTTGAATAGACATTTGATAAACATATAAAAATAAAAACAAATCATTTGTATCACAGTAAGCAGGAAAATATAGCATATATGTGTGTGTGTGTGTGTGTGTTAATAATGTTTGTCATACATCAAAGCCTCAAAAAATAATATGTGTGTTCGAAATACATCGGTGGCTCGCAGGCCTAAAAAATATGGAATGCTAGACCTATGCATTAAATAACATGATGCTCGTGATTGCATGTAACTACTCGGACTAAGCGAGTCAGTAGTCGACGGATCCAATCTGACACCCCCACCGTATGCCTCTGGTACTGGCATGGGACATCACCAATCGAGCATACTCTGGGATCCCATGGGTCAAACCCTCGAGAATACAAATAACCTCCTCCTCATTTTCACTCCCCTCCTGATAAGGAGTGACACCAAACTTCCGAGCGACATGCCTGGCAATCGGGGACATCCCGGCAGGGCATTCTGGTCCAACATCTGCATTCATAAAATCGAAGTGTCATGAACACATATATTTCAAAAATAGTAAAAACATCAAAAAACTAAAAAATTGTTTGTTTTTACCTCCATCAATAAAATCATCCCCTTCTAGGAGCGGCATATCTGGATTCGCGGGAGTCAGTACCACTATAAGGCCAATCCTCCACTATGATCAGTTGTCATCGTAGGACATCTGTTGACCCCCCGTAACCCTGGGCATCAACTCGCTCCAACAGACCATCTGTCAGTATCGTGGCATCGACGGATCCACCTCAGTCAGCTAGTATTGGAACAGTGGAACCTACTCCAGGAAAAAGGTTACTACCACAGACCCAAAGCAAAATGGCTTCAGGTTTCTCGCCTTAGCTTTTGATAGCTGGTGCTTCATGTTGATTTTCATAGATTTCACCTAGTTAAAAATAGTGGGTGTTGTGCACACGATATAATATAGGAACTTGGACTTGTTATTCTCATGCCACACTGGAGACCTAGCCACTTTGTTGATGGTCAACAATAACACTCTTAATATAAGATCCCGAACAGTCACAATCTCAATCTTGCCACTCTTGGATTTGAGAGCTTCTGGGCAATGTTCGGCAAGTAACATAGACACACTCGCCCAAATTGGCCTCGACCCATATAGGTTGATTAGTTCCCCTATCCGGGACACTCCTATGATGAAATAAATATTTGAAGTCTCCAACTCCATCTCTTGGTCACCAATGATAAAACTTTCTTGATTTATGTCCCAAAGACTAATCAGGTATCGTAGCAGCTCAAGTTGAGCCCACATCCCTGGTGTCAGAATGAACTTGAGGAGCCCACAGTTCCTCAAATCCTCCAAGAAATTTGGATCAACTATTGCTTGGGTATCAATATCCTCATGCTCTCTTTCTTTCCAATCCACCATTTTCAACGATTTTCTTCCTGCAACAACCATTCAGTCAAGTCAATGATCATTTTTTAATAGAGAAATTTGGATTCAAGTGGTCAAATTGAGCAAAAAACATGTAAATTTTTTGTACATGGCACCAATGCTATTCTTTTAAAAATAGTGGCGCAGTCGGCACGGTTGGCAGTTTTAGCCACCCCCGATCGGCGTGATTTCGTGCTCGGGAATCGCACCGATCGAGGGCGAATTTCTTTGCTAAAAGATCCCCATGAAATCCAAAAAATGGATAAAAAACAAGAAAAAATAGTATGAAAATGGAGCTTAAGGTCTTGCCTCTTACCTGCACTTGACGGCTCAGTGAATGACCTCCCAAATCTCCTGCAATCTACTCGAGAACAATTAGGGCACAAAAGGGTAAAAGGCTCTTCACACAAAGGTAAAATGGTAAAGAGTAAAAAATAATTACCTTTTCCCCTTTTTATTCATTTTTATGAAAATATTAGGGTTTTTAAAGTGTTTTTGACCTATTTTAACTCAGAACTGCATAATGCATTTACCTTTCTTATGCAGCGATAGGTGACAGATTGTTGACGAGGATACTCGAGTCCCGTTTAAGCCCTTTTCTTGACTCGTAAAACTCAAATGAAAAGATGTCCGAGTATTTTCCCTTTTGACTCGTTAAAGAAAATAAAATGGAGAGGTCTTATTTCAATGCTTTTCCGACCTTTTAAATACAAAAAGATTGTCGATCTCTTGTTGTTTTGAACTCGTTAAAGAATGTGAAACATCATTTACCTAATACACGTTTACCCATTTTTCGGGTTGGGATAAACTATTTACGAAAAACATACTCCTTGACTGAAATGGTCAAGCGGTTCTCTCAGGTATCATTTTCTACCTTTTCTGGCTCAAGAGACACAAATGTACGAAAAGGGTGTTGGGTTATATTATATTCTTTCCACGACTAGCCTACATAGTTTACGGGGGGGTTAGAGGGGGGCTGGAGCACCCCCTTCATTGTGCCAATTGCACAACAAGGGGGTCATAAGGGGGGCAGCAACCCCCCCTGTCCAGGGGGTTTGAGGGAGGTGGGTAGCCCCCCTTTATAGGGCCCAGGGTAGCGCCCCAGGGAAATTTTTTTTTGTCCCTATATTAGGTTAGGCGGACCTACCTATGGTTTTGTGCATGGTTTTCACACATGGTTTTGGACACGATGCTTTTCAGTCCATGGTATTGGATGCTTTGGAATGTATAAATATGTATTATAACATTGAAAGGACCATAATGAAAAATCAAGCTGCCAGTCTCGGTTTTGGGATCTAGGGGAAAATCTCTATGTATATGTGTTTTATGTGTTATGCTCTCTCATTGTTTATTTTTTGTGTTTTACAATTCATATGAAGGTAAATTATGTACGGGGTTAAAACCTAAATTTGGCAATAGAGTTGTTTTGGCTTTAAGGGGACGCCTTTGTTACTGAGGGGTTTCACTCGGGCCTGTGATAGACCCTGTTTAGTGGGAGATCTGCGGGATCGATTCTCGTGGTGAAAGAAGATGGCGAGCAGTAGAAAGATAAAGATCGAGAAATTTAATGGTCAGAGTTTTGAGTTATGGAAACTCAAGATGGAGGATCTGTTGGTGGATAAATATCAGTGGATCAGAGTAGATCCAGGTACTAAACCAATAAGAGTGTCTGATGAAGAATGGAAGAAGTTGGATCATAAAGCAAAGAGCACAATACAATTGTGTATCTCAGATTCAATATTTTTTAATGTATCAGGGGAAGCTACGGTGAAGGCTTTGTGGGACAAGTTAGGGACTTTGTACCAATCTAAGTCTCTAGTGAATAAACTATTCCTACGAAAAAGTTGTGTAACCTGAGGATGAAAGATGGAGACTCGGTGAAAAAGCATCTCAACGCATTTAATATTGTGGTAAGTCAGTTATTATATGTCGATATTAAAATTTCAAATGAAGATAAGTGCATCAGTTTGTTGTGTTCTCTACTAGATTCATGGGATAGTCTAGTTATTGCAATAAGTAGCAACACAACTGCCTTGCAGTTTGATGAAATAGTCTCATCCTTGTTGACGGAGGAGATGAGACGAAGAAATATGGACAGTCAGAATGGTGATGCCTTTTCTGTACGAGGACAGTCCCAGAACAGAAACAAAAATAAGTCATCGAGTGGGAGATCGAAATCTCCAGGAAAACTTGTAAAGGTGGTTTGCTGGAAATGTGGAAAGGAAGGGCACTACAAAAGGGATTGTAAATCTAAAGCTCCTGACAAAGGAAAGGGATCTGATGATGCTCATTTTGCAGAGGTGAAAGCCACCTTAAACGAAGGTTGGGATGTGTACTTGGCTTCTTCAAGTACACATGTAGATCATGAGGCATGGCTCATTGACTTAGGTGCATTCTTTCACTTCACTCTACATAGAGAGTGGTTCTGCGAGCATGAGAAATATGATGGTCGTGATGTCTTCTTAGGGGATGATAGGAAGGATAGAATTGTTGGTCGCAAAAAAGTAAAGTTGAAGTTGCAAGGTGGAAGGGTTAGAACACTTCCGAGTGTTCTGCATATTCCTGCATTGTCCAGAAATCTGATTTCTATAAGCAAGCTGGATGATGCAAGTGTAAAAATAGTGTTCGAGAAAGATACCTGCAAGATGGTTCGGGGAGCACTAGTATTGATGTGGGGAGTTCGGATTAGAACTCTGTACAAGATGCAAGGTAGAATTGTTATTAATGGGTGCAACAGTTCTATGGTTCCTGAAGGTGGAGTAGAAAATCTAGTGGTCTTTGGAGAAAAGACCATTCTATGGCGTCAAAAGCTTGGACATATTGGAGAGAAGGGCCTTCAAATACTTCATGGTAAAGGTATGGTAGAAGGTATGACTAATAGCTCTCTGGATTTTGATTTCTGTGAAAATTGTGTATATGGGAAGCAGAATCGGGTGAGTTTCCCCTCTCATGGTAAGAGGGTGAAACAAATATTAGGGCTTGTGCACAATGATGTGTTTGGACTTGTGAAGGTTCCATCACCGGGTAAGTCTATGTACTATGTATCTTTTATAGATGACTTATCAAGGAATACATGGATATATTTCCTCAAGAAGAAATCTAAATTCTTTGACAGGTTTAACGAATTTAAGGCTCTGGTGGAAAACTAGACATAGAAGAAGATAAAGGTGCTGAGGTCAGATAACGATGGAGTGTTTTGCAGTAAGGAATTTGAAGAATTCTGTAAGAAGTGTGGTATATCACTGCAGAAGACTACTCCATATACACCTCAGCAAAATGGAGTTGCAGAAAGAATGAGCAAGACGTTGATGGAAAAGGCAAGAAGCATGCTCAGTGGTGTCGGGCTAGGACAAGAATTTTGGGCAGAGGTGGTGGAGACTACATGTTACCTGGTCAATAGGTCACCTTCATCAGCATTGGAGGATAAGACTCCACAAGAGGTATGGACTGGTAAGAAACCCTCTCTTTCACATCTGAGGGTATTTAGATGTGATGCATATGTATATGTTCCAAAGGAGAAAAGAACAAAATTGGATAATAAATCTAAAAAGTGCATCCTTATTGGGTATAAGGATGGTTTAAAGGTATATAAGCTTTGGAACCTAGTAAGAAGGAAGGTTGTGTACAACCTAGATATGGTGTTCAGAGAGGTTAAATACATTATTAAACATGAAGTCCAAACAAAGGAACTTGAGAAGATAGAGTTTGAGCTAAAGGAGGAAGAATCAAACTCTACAGCAGAAGAGGAATCAAAAGATGAAGAGCCACAAACTCCAAGTGTGAGAATATTAGTTCAAGAAATAAGGTAGATAGAAAGGTATAGTCTATCTGCTTTCTATTCAAATTTTGCTTTATCTATTACTAATGATGATCACAGAACTGTGAAGGAAGTAGTAGATTTAGAGGATGGCAAACTCTGGAAAGAGGCCATGGTTGATGAAATGACATATTTGTACAAAAATGAAGCATGGGATCTGGTGGAGTTTCTTGCTGGAAGGAAACCCATTGGAAACAAATGGGTGTTCAAGAAGAAGACAAATGTAGAAGGAAAGGTGGAGAAATACAAAGCTCGGTTGGTAGAAAAAGGTTATCCTAGGATGCCCGGGAATTGATTTTTGGTGATATTTTTTCTCTTGTTGCCAAGGTAGCTTCCCTTTATTAGATTACTTTAATGTTGTTTGTTGATGCTTTTGAATTTTGGAGGTAGAAATAGATGGATGTGAAGACAACATTTTCTTTTCACATAGGGATCTGGAAGAAGGAGATCTACATGAAGCAACCTGAAGGATTTGCGTGAAGGGGTAAGAAAGAACTAGTAATGCAAGTAAATAAGTCTATGTATGGGGTTAAAACAGTCACCAAGGATGTGGGTAATCAAAAATTTGGATACATTTATATGGGGAAAGCTTGGCTTCGCCAATAAGCAAAACAGATCACTATGTGTATTTTAAATTAATTGGTGATCGTGTTATTTATCTGGTCTTGTATGTGGATGATATGTTTTTGGTTGGAAATGACAAAGAAATTATCCAGGATTTGAAGACCCAATTGTCCTACAAATTCGACATGAAAGATCTTGGTGCTGCAAACTATGTTTTGGGCATGGAAATTAAAAGAGATCGGGCAAAGAGGAAGCTCTGGTTAAACCAGAGGAAGTATGTCAAGACAATATTAGAAAGGTTTAATATGCAAGATAGTAAATGGGTGAAGGTTCCTATTCCTGTAGGTGTAATGTTATCTGCTGAACAGTGTCCTAAGACACAAGAAGAGGAAGAGGATGTGTCCCGTGTTCCATATGCAAGTGCATTCGGTAACCTGATGTATGCGATGGTCTGTACTAGACCAGACATTGCACATGCAGTGGGCGTATTTAGTAGGTTTATATCAAAACCAGGAAAGGAGCATTGGATAGCAGCGAAGCAGGTTTTCAGGTATTTGCATGGCACTAGTGTTTATGGTTTGTGCTACCAAGGAAGAACAGGACTAGACAAAGTTTTGGATATCCGTGGCTTTGTCGATGCAAACTGCGCTAGAGATCTGGATCAGAGAATATCTGCAAGTGGGTATTTGTTTAACCTATTTGGAGGTGCAATTAGCTAGATGAGTAAGAAACAATCTATAGTGGCATTATCAACTACAGAGGCAGAATACATGGCAACCACTCATTCAAGCAAGGAAGCAGTTTAGTTGGAGAGATTGTGTTCAAGTACTGGGTTAGTATAGGGAACTATAAGGATAAACTGTGATAGCTAAAGTGCAATTTTCTTGGCAAAGAACCCTACTTATCATTCAAAGACAAAGAACATTGATGTTCAGTATCACTTTGTGAGGGATATGGTAGAAGACAAAAAGGTGTTGCTGGTAAAAGTGGACAATTTGAAGAATATTGCAGATGCATTGACAAAATTTGTGAGCTATGAGAATTTCTCTTGGTGCAGAGAAACAATGGGCATTTCAGGGCTAGATAAATGACTAATCTCTCTTGTGGCCCCCTGTGGAAAGAAAACAACAAGTGGGAGAATGTTGGGTTGTGTTATATTCTTTCCACGACTAGCCTACATAGTTTACGGGGGGGTTGGAGG